>JAITYT010000373.1:116418-128487 GCA_025433975.1 Liostenogaster flavolineata
TGACGCGTGTTTTGCGTCGCGTAGTGCAGTGCGATAAAACGAAGTGTAGCGAAGCGAAGTGCAAATGGACACAAGCGTAGTGCGATCATGGACGGAACTTCGAGGCGCTGGAGGAACACCGAAGATCTGCCGATCGGTCGTTGCCTCTCCTGTCTCTTCGATACATCGGGTGAGTGCGCACAAATTAACTAATAATTTATTAAGCGATCGGTACAATAATTTTGTGCGATATATTTTAAAACAAAGCATGGCGTACTACCGACGTCACGATTTACACATTGATATCGCGTTCGTGACGCATTTATTATATTCCTTTAACTAGATCGTCTTTCACAGGCCACTTCCTCGAATATAACAAAATATACAGAAGAAATTATTAATTTATCGATTATAACTTTTTTTTAATCGTTTTAATAATAAAGGAATATGCTACCAAACGATAGTTTTTATAGAAAGAAGTAATTTTCTTTAAAAATCAAGTTCTCAGTCCGATAAAGTTTGCGAATAAGCTTACGACATCGGAAAGTATGCCAATCCGACTGCGTTCGTATAAACGATGCAGAATTTTTCTTTTCGAGAGATATAGAAATTGTTTGGATCACCGTTTTAGACGTTACGTTTGTTCTTTGTTATTTTTTATTATCACTGTTTTTTGAGGATCGCAGGCATCTTTGACATATTTATACGAGTATATCGTAGACGTTACGCGAGATGGTAAATATAAACAAGAAATTATTAGTTTTTTATTTACAAATTTCCTGTTAACCGGGCGGGACGTATAAATACGTCAAGCGTTTTTATACATTTTTATATATCAAATATATATATATATTTTTTTTAATCTATATATAATATATATATGATATATATATATAATTAATATATTATAATTATATAATATATATAAAGATAAATATATATAATTAATATAATATAACAGGTTAATTGTTTAAGTAATAACCGAGCCCTTTGCAGAACGATAGTTCGCGTAAGAAAGAGCTAAATCACAACAGCCATAAAACACAATGGCATCCATATCTCACCTAGTACATGATTTGCTTCGTTGCTGTAAATAATCACTTTTCGATTAACGAAACCGATCTCTACACGTTACTTCCGATAGTGTAACAATCGATAAGTTTCGACTGCACTTTTATATGCAACTATGTCTTTATCGCGTTTTCAATGCGTCTAGGCAGTCTATGCGTCCCATTTCTCTCGAACAGGGGTTAGTTTTGCGTCCGGCACTAAAAGGGTTAATCATCTCGCGCAATCACGTCATAGGTCTGGCATCTCTGACGTTCCACGTGACAATCAATCGACGAATGACTCATAATTGATCCCTTCTTTTCAAATATAAACAAATGTGCATCCAACCATAAAAAAACGACACTTCAACCCTTGTATCAATTCCTCATTCCATAATTCTTTTCTTTAAAGACAGAACACCTTTCCGACTTTCCACGTGACAATCGATCGACAAACGACTCATTGTTCGTCCACTCTTTTCAAATATGAACAAACGTCCATCTACAAATCTAAAAATCCATCCTTCAATCCTTATATCACACACCTCGCGCAATCACGTCATAAGCCTGGCGCCTCTGACCTCCCGCGTGACATTGGAGTTTCGACAGTGTCGTCGATTCCGGTTCGTTCACCCTGTCCGTACGGATATTTGCGAGGATGTTTGCCGTCGGCCGTAGATCCCAGAGCAAAGCCAAGGAAACTGCATCGAGGTCGGCGCAACGCCGGCTAACATCGTTTCTGTTATCGGCGGCACCGGCAGCACCACCGACTCGAGTACCCGATAAGAAGGTACCTCGACTCTGGCTTAGGTGCGCCGCTTATCTCTAATTAACCATGGTCGATGTACTCGGCTTACGAAAATACTGCTCACGAGGGTGAGCGCCGCGTCATGTTTACGGGCTAGTCTAGCGCCACCGACCACCGATCTTCGACGACTTCCTGCAAAAATACAAGCGAGAGCCTCGTATCCTCGAGATGGAATCGTTCCCCTCCGTCCCTCGTCCCGGTCGTTCCGCCTATCTCCGGTTCCTTCTCTTCCGCGTTTCCTTTCTTTTCTCTGCATCGCAATTCTTCCTCTGGTCAAGGGATTTTCTTCTCCCGCGCAAATTTATTCCTATGCGTAAAACACTTTTATCGTCGAGACACCAGCTGTAATAAAAAAAAATCGTTAAATACATCGTTTTTTTATCAGAGGATTGAATCGATCATCCGCCATTACTTTTGATTAAAAACAATTCTTGCGTGAATATTCGTGACAGTTTGGAGGATCGTGACCTTCTTACAGTGTAAATTTATTCCTGTGCGTAAAAAACTTTTTCGTCGAGACACCATCTGCGATAAAATGTCATGAAAAACAATCGTTAAATAGTCGTTTTTTTTTTATTAGGGGATTAATCGTTCGTCCGCAATTACTTGCGATTAAAAACAATTCTTGCGTGAATAATTCTGGATATTTTGGAGGATTGCAATTTTCTTACAGTAGAAATTTATTCCCGGTGTGTAAAACAATTTTCGTCGAGACATCATCAGCGATAAAATGTCATGAAAAACAATCGTTAAATACGTCGTTTTTTTATTAGAGGATTAATCGTTCAACCGCAATTACTTTGGATTAAAAACAATTCTTGTATAAATACTCGAGACGGTTTGGAAGATCGCGATCAACATCATTACGTTCAATTAGTTACTATTAAAATCATCGTTACGGCAATTATAAAATGTACTTAAACTTTTAAATGGTGCGATAGAGTTTTTATACTTTGCATAAATCGTCGAGAGACTCTCCGCAGTTCACTACGATATAAGTGTTTGTTAACGTATACACTGATACATCGAAACTCGTTACTTACCGAAAGGAAGCCATTGCCAGTTCGTCTTCGATCGTCTAGACGAGAACACTCGTGAAATATTTCTCTCAATTACGTCGTAATTTAGAGTAATAAAGCGCAAATTGGAGTAAAGTGCTATCTTTGCGCGTTTTATCCTTATTTTTGATATCGGGGTGCAAGGAAGCGTCGTCTGCCCGAGGACACCAATCATCGATGCCCTTTCGAGGTGTCGATGCGCTTAAACCGCAACGTGAGAACCTGTTGACCGCTCATCGCCTCTCTAGCCTCTTCTGAACATTCAGTGAAAGCACGCGAGCGAACGATTTCACACATTGTACACATGGATTGTACGATACACATAATTTTGTACTTAACTCATTCGTATTCTCAATTTATTTGCTGATTTTTCTTCTTTATAACGTATGATTATCCTATTATGACGGACCTGCATCCCCCGAACCAAATGCTGTTCCGACCTATTTTTCATGGCATTTCAAAAGTCGTAAAAAACTGCTTCGGAAACGTGAGTCAATTACTTACAATTATAAATAATTTACTCGTAATGTTTCATAATATCGTATCCGGTACTGATTATCATCAGAGTCGAAGCCATAATCATCGTTAGATGTTTCGATAAAAGTTCCAAGTGGAGTAGTTAATGTCGTCTGGGGAAAATAATCTCACGTATTTACGTGGAAGTTGAGGTTTTCGAATAAATGGAGATGTAACTCCGCCAACTTTTAAGTCTTTCAAGTCGTTTATACGGGCAATTATTTACGTTTTGACTTCAATAATTTTGGTAGTTCTCTTTAAGTCAACCTACGATGAAGTTTCCAATTTCTATGCGTACTATTTACATCGGTTAAGATCTCTCCGGGTATTTTCTAATCTTTCTATGTGTATATCCATGACTTTTCGTTAAACTTGTAGACTTAAAACTTGCGCGAGTTTGGTTTAAATTTGACCTTCTCGTTTTATCACCTTAAATCATTCTACTGACCGTACTAGTGGTGAAAAGATACGAGGAGCTATGGTGACACGGACGAAGGACCGAACCGTATCCGGCGGGTACCGCCTGAGATATAAGATGACGATTTATGTCCGCAGTTTGCAACCGTGCCTCGCGAGAAATATTATTTAACGGCCAGAGCCGATGTAGCCTGAAGCAAAGAAAAAATTTATCAAGAGTTGTTGGAAACCAGACGAAGTACGATTTCTTTTTTCGAAAATTTGTAGAGATCCGTAAAGATCAAAATGACAGCAACACGAATCATCCATGAGGTTTCAAAGTCCGTACGTTAGACGAATGGACAATTTAACTCGAATTTGTATTATCAAAGTAAAATTTGTTTAAAACGACCAATTTAAATTTGTTATTGATTTATTTAATTCAGTAATGACTAATTTATTAGAATGCCTACGTATACGTGATATCGAATTTAATTTCTTTAAACGAGGCCTGCTGATGCCGACGAAATCGCCAACGTCACGCGTTAAATCAATCTTACGCGACTGCCTGACGGTTGATAAAAATAAATCGTACTTTGTACTTTAAATCAATATACGAGCAATACGAGTGAATTTGACGACTCACGATCGACTTATGGATACTCAATGACTCGCCTCTTTCTTACGAAAGAATTCCACGAGGAATCGCTTTTCGTGCTTTAGGTATACAAGTGTAAAAGAAACTTTTCCTAAGAGCAACTTCAAAAAAAGAAACTAAACGTTCGACTTGACGGAGACAAGAATTTGCTGCCTCTTCGAAACAAATTGAAAAATCAATCCTTCGACTTTCCTGCGATAAAAATTCCGCGTAGAAGTAAATGGCACGACATCGCAGTCCAAGTCCTTGGAAATCGTTCGAATTTATTCTTCCATTAAAAAATTAATTTGAAAAGATTCCATTAACAGAATAATAACGCGATCCTATGCCCCTGCTCAAAGGAGACAATCAGAATTTGTCCTCAAAGGCAAGGAATTTATTGGAGAAAAGCCGTAGGCTGGTTAACGCAAGCGACGATTTTATCTTCGAAAAGTGTCACGTAATTTACTTATCTTTCCTTTTCCGTATATCGCTGGTATTAAGCGTATCACGATGTATCGCGCGCATTAGCTGGAAGCGAGACACCTTTCGCCTTTTTTCTTTTTCCTTTTCTTTCCTCTCCTCTCCTTACGAAAAAGTCCGCTCACGTAGACGATCTTTGTTCCCGTCAGCCTCGAACACACGCATTAGCAATGCTAATTTCGAAACTCCGCAGAGAGGAGGGCAGCCACGTCACTGTTAGATACATCGTAAATGTTTCGTATTTTGGAAACGTCGCGGCGCAACCACGGCGATAGGAGTTTAAGAAGTTGTCGGGAAGAGCGAAGATTATCCGAAGACGATATCGCGGCGAAAAGTTGGACGGCGGCGGCGCTCTTCTTGTTCGAAAGGATTTCGTGCACGCAACTCGCGGATTCCCGTTCCCCTCCATGCAAAGACTTTCCTTTCCTTTCTTTCGCTCGTTTCCTCGTGCAAAGACCCTTGTCTCGATGATTAAGGGATCGAAAGACGTTCCTACGGGATTCTATGCGCGTTACGTCTTTTACGTACGCGATAACCAACCGATACTTCCAATAACGACTTTAGAAGATTCTAAAGATCGCGCCCGACGAAATCTTTCCATCGGTGTATTTCCTATAGATTTTTCAAGAGAAACCATAGAAAAAAGTGGCACAATGCACATATAAATAAATAATCGAATAAGTACGATATTAGGAAACTTTTGATAAATTAAATAATTGTAGGAACGAAGTAAGAAGCGGATGAGTGAGTGCGATCACTGGAAGAGTGAGAGCGAATCGAGCGTTGATAACGTGACCAAAAGGCGTCGAAGAAAAAATCAATTTGTTTGCGACACTCTACCAGTACGTTTGTGTCTATTAGATTGTTCGGAAAGTAATTTCGTTTTTTCATAAAGAAAACGAAATTGCTTCCAGAACAACCTGATATTATTCTGCTCAATTTCACTCTAGACGAAACGTTGCTTCTTTCTTTCTATAGTCACGTCGAAAAACCCTAGAATAGTGTGGGAGCAAAGTAAGAGCGAATCGAGTGCGAATGTATAGTATGCTGTTTGTGTAGGGATTATCGAAAGAGTTGTTAGGTGACTGAGATTGCGCGTATCTAGAACACGTACCGTTGCAAAAAGTGGGAGAAAAAACTAAAAAGGAATTTGGTATCGACGCAAAAACTCTGACGTCGATCAACGCCAGAATAAAATCGAGCTTCTAGACGTCGAGTCGAAATCTTCTTAAAAAATCGAAAACAAGGGACGATGCGCGAGAAACGATCGGGGCCACAATCGCAAACGAACGTTACGGTTCGGCGATTTCCGATGGAAAATTCGGAAATTCCGAACTGTAACGATGATTTAGATCGGCGAGGCGTTATATCGACGCATCTACGATCGCGTAGAGGCAGGTTTTGGCGCTACCCTTCCACCTTCCGTCCTTTCCTCGTGTTCTCTCTCTCTCTCTCTCTCTCGTCGGCCTTCCGGACGTAACTTCTGCCGGGTAACGTCGACCGCATGCATAAATTCACACGTGCCCGGAGACACGGGCATTTGCATACGCAAACGCACGCATCTGCGAACCGCGTAATCGTATACGTGACCAACCGCTTTCCACTTGTTCGACGCATCTCCTACCACCGACCGGCCAAATGCGGCATCGCGACCGCATCGTGCGATCGAATCGCTCTCGAAGGATCGAAGACATCGAATCGACGCGCGTCGCGGCCGATCGATCGATCGATCGACGTCGTTTCTCGCGTTCTTCGTCTTCCTTTCGCACCTTTCGTTGTTTTCAGGCTTTCGTTGCTCGTAAAGAGTCGAACGCTAGGATTCCCATCGTTTCGCGCGGTTATCGTCGTTATTATCGTTATTATTGTCACTAATGCACCGTGATTCGCGTGTCGTTGGCGTTATACCGATGTCTACCGCGGCGCTGCATGCATAAAATATTAAATTCACCGATATTCGGTACTTCGATCACTTGTATGTAATTAGCCGAGTAATGGATGCGCTCTGAAGCGGTTTATATCGGTATGCATTGTTATTATTATCATTGGCAATCATAGCCATCGAAATCCGTGTTTACCGTTAAACGATGTACGCGAGTACGTTGATAACGCCGGTAATTAGAAGTATTGCGATCGTTAATGTACTTTCGCGCGTTCTATGGCGCATTTGCCGCAATATTGTATATTAGAATTTGGGCCATGGCGGCCGGAGAACGTCGGAGTCAGTTTTTCCCCCCTCGCCGCGATTTTCGTTAAGGAACGCATATTTTGTTCGAAGAGAACTTCGTCGATCTCGACGATCGAGGGATCGTTCGGTCATTCTAAAACGGGCATAGTGTTCGATAAACTAAAATAGAAGTGATAAAGATCGATGAAGGTCCGACCTTTATCGTCGGACGAATGAGAGACGATATGTCTTTTCGCTGTCTTTTTTAAACGGTGGCATAATTGTATTAGGTCCACCCGTTCTGTCCGTTATTGAAATAAAAGAACTAATACATTCCCGATACGTTAATTAATATTTATTGGAAAATATAATTTCCATTATTACTGACTACCTCTTCGCGTATATATCGAACACATACGTAAAAATGCAATGGTCCAAAAAGTCAATGTTCAATTTAAACTAATAGTATTTGACAGAATCGTCTGATAGACCTAACGTATTCGATAAGTCTTCGTATTTAATAAGTTTGAATCGTAATTCAGTAGCATTGATGATTGCGGAATTGGAAAGATTTAGGAGTGAGATACACGTACGGTTAATAGGTAGCCACAGTATTTATTTAACAATGCCAGGCAATGCAACACTTGCTCGGTATTACACTGAACGTACTTTAGAGCCGTTGCTATTCCAAGCTCGATACTCGACACTCGACAGTCTCTCTGCAATCTCTACTACAACAACCCATAGCCTTGCTCCTTGCGCTGCTTTTACGTCTTTACCCCCGACCAACCGATATGATCGGCCGCATCGTCTCGGCCATGCCGTCATTAGTGTCCCAATCTCAGGTATTGACACTAATGCCTCGTCATAGTTGGCTGCCATATTTATTTATGATTGCCTATTGGCAATCGTACACAATTACCGGAAAGTAATCAAAATTTCTTTGATGTTAAAAATTTGTTTTTATTTTATTTTAAAGATTTTTTTAAAAAAGGAATCGAACAACTGCCTTTACGCTGGCAAAAAGTGTTAGAAAATGATAGAAATTATTTTGGTAATTAGCATTTAAGATTTCTTTAATAAATAAATGTTTTTCGCCATTTTGATTACTTTTTGATCTCCCTAATCTTTTTCGGTCAATTCGTCAAAGATATTGGCTCCAGGCTCCTAAAGTTTTGTACGAATCGGGAAAAATAATTGAATCCGTCATCTTCGAATCATAGTCTACTCGCCATTTCGTCGATACGTTGATCGAACCTAGCGCGTATCGGACGAACGTATCGAAGCCGTAAGTTCGAAGGCACCCATCCCTGCAAAGTGAAAGGCGACGTACGATACGAGTCTCTAGTGACTGCGATTGATTTTATCGACGTTACGTCGTCGAACAAAGAATCTTCGTACGAATTTGACGCGTCTTTTTAAATGCTATTATCCGGTCGAAGGAGCGCGTATCACTGTATAAACCGACATCCGACATCGAGGCGATCGAGTCTCGTGATCGTTCGCGGATAAAAAAGGAGTCTCGTTTTAACGCAGTGCAATAAAATATTGCTCCGAGAGATCGTTCCTATCAAAATTACATTGAATTTGATTAAGTATAAATAAAGTATAATTACTATAAAAATGATAATATAAAGAAATAAGTATAAACAAATACGAATTTGTTTAAGAATAAAAAAGGTTTCGGCACGGAAGAACGCATCGAATTGCCTCGACAAACGGAGAAGAAGCCAAATTCGAGTAAAAATCGAAATTAGGTAGGCTAGTTCGAAGCGAATTGATTTTACTCGAAAGAGTATCGTTACTCGAGGTTCTATCATATTCCGTAGAAAGAAGGATTTCTTAACGGTCGATTCGAACCGAATCTTGCGGGAACCTGTCTCGTTTATTACGTATTAATTGGTCGAAGAAACGGGATAAACTCGACTCGAGAAGAATTACGATCATTCGCGAGGTAAAACTCTTTCGAGATACGCATTCGCTTTGAAAGAGAATTCGCGAACGATCGAATCGTTTTACCTTAGGTACACGCGCTACGAGCTACGTACTACTTTGGTGGGGTGATCTTCAAAGGCTCCTCCGATAGCTCGAGAGTTAGGTCTCATCGTCGGCGGGTGGAGCTTCGAGTTTAAGTACTTACGTACGTACGTACGTACGGATGGATTCGAGGTTAAACGATCGAGCCACGACACTCAAGACGCTTCATCGAACGAATCGACGATTAAATTGGTCCTTGTCGGTCCTGTTCTTGCGTCGTTGCGATAATTCGCATCGTTAAGTGGTTTGCATCGAGGATATTTCGTCTGTCGCGAATTCGAAACACCTCGAAACGATCAACGTACGATGATTTTCCTATTAGGTTTGTGCGTATGAAATGTCGGATTTTTAAGCGGATATATAAAACATCGTATCTTTTTCAAAAGCTGCTTATTTAATCAAAATATCCTCCATTTGCTTTGATACACTTTTCTTAGCAAAATTTTAACGCATAGATGTCTGTCTTAAAGAAATTCTGATTTTTAGAATCGATAAACTCTGATATAGAAGTTTTCAGACCGTCTTCGTTTTCATGCTGTTTAGCCCGTAAAAACTGTTATAAATATTTTAAAAAATGAAAGTCTGTTGGCGAAAGATACGATGAATAAGCTGGGATACGAACGTCCACGTGTGAAGAAAATCCAACATTTCGTATGTACCAATCTAATAGAAAAAAGTTCGAAAGAACGAGTTTCTCAATTGGAACGAGTTTAATCGAAACGAGACGAGTGTCGTTCTACGTTTACTCGAGAAAGAAGAAGGTAGGAAAGGTGCTCGTAAGCATCGTAACGTCGACTGATTCGATTTCGTTAATAGTCGTCTCTTTTCCATCGGAAAATATATTTTGAAGAACGTATCGGCGAATTAAAAACACGATTCGAAGTAACTTCGAAAAGACGCGCGAAGATCGAAGTCGCGTCGTTATCGAGTTTTCCAAAATCGGAGATCGTTATGCCATTCACTGTGCGAGAAACGTTCGCTTTCTTCCCTTCATCATCGAGCATCGGATGAAAAAGAAACCAGAAGGAAGAAAAGAGCGACTTTTCTTCGAACTTTCGACGTCACGACCAAGAGCAGATCGTTTCGTCGTAACCTTCGACGTCTCTTCGAACGTAATCGATCATCGAATCGCTCTCGAGTCGTAAAAATACGCGAAACGCGTGATTTTTTCAAGGAAAGAAATGCCGACAAGAAAGAGAGAGAGAGAGAGAGAGAGAGAGAGAGAAAATAAAGAAAAAAAAATCGTGCCTGGGATGCTTCGTCTTGTCGCTCCGTTCCACTTTAACTCGAGGCAGCTTTCGACGTTAAAAAATAGTAGGGAAAAAACGAGAAGAGAATAAGAAGAAAGAACATCTCCCAAAGGAGAAAGACCTTCGAAGAGACCAACGAGAATAGGGAAGCGAAAAGGAAAAATTGGAGATAACGATGGGGATAAGAAGAACAGGCTGCTACTGCGTATCGTGGAAAGGAGCGCAGAAGGGTCGAAGAAGTTACAAAACGAGGTTCAAACTGTGAAGTTGAATTAACCCCTTCCCTGCACCTTTAACCACCCTCCGCCTTTTCCTCTCCCCAGCCAGCAGTTCCGTCGGTCCAGCGCGAGCCGAGATATTGGAAAAGCCATTAGGACTTGCCACTTTATTGTGGCCAGGTACTTTAAAAGCTACTACCGACCGACTCGTTGCCTCTGCCGCCTCCTGTTCCCCTCCACCGGCGCCTTCTCCGCCATAACACTAGCAGCCGTTAGCTGAAAAACATCGACCACCGTCAACGTGCTTTCTCGTGTGCCACTTTCCTCTCTCCGCGTCAAAACCACCCCCTAGCCACCCCTCGGGACAATTTAGCCGTCCTCGACAAAAGCGTCCTATCGTCGAGTCGCTTCTCCTCTCTCCCCTCTCGACGTCTTATTGGTCACGTATCAGTCATTCGATTCCAATTCCATCCTTTTCGTTTTTCACGGAAAATTAACGTCAGATTGCGCCTTTTTACTCTCCTTCCCACGCTTACCAACGGCATTGCGGATATCGCAGGACTTCGTGGATAGACCAAAACTGAACCGAATCGTTGCTAAGGAATCATCAGACCCACGCCAACGGAGTTGTGTTTGCGTGACTTCGTCGAGATCGTAGAATTTTTTATCGTTGAATTTTTGATCCGACGCGAAAGTTTTCGTTGGAGGTTCCTCTTGGTTTCGCAACGTCTTATTGGTCACCTATCGATCATACGATTGCAATTTCATCCTTTTCGTTTTTCACGGAAAATTATCGTCAGACTACGCATTTTTGCTCTTCTTGCCACGCTAACGATGAATCGACCCAAAGCGAACCGAATCGTTGTCGAGGAATCATCAGACCCACGCCAACGGAGCTGTGTTTGCGTGACTTCGTCCAGGTCGTAGAATTTTTTATCGTTGAATTTTTGATCCGACGCGAAAGTTTTCGTTCGAGCTTCCTCTTGGTTTCACGACGCAAAGGTCCTCGATTCGACGAGTCGAAGTTGCGTTAGCGGTTAGCTCGAGACTCGCGGTTAATCAAAGTAAGAGCGGAGTGTCGAACGAGACCCTCGAATGATCCTATGAATCCTTGGAGAATACAAGGACCAGGATGAGTTCCGGGATGATTAAATACCGAAAACGATTGTATCAACGTCGATATCGCGATACTTCCGTAGAAACGCGGCATTTCCGATGCTGGGAGGGTCGTTTAATTTTCTCCGTCGTCTGAAGAAAGAATCTTAATAAACCGCGCTCCGCGAATAGCTTCTTGCTACCGATGCAATCGATATTTCCGACGATGTGAAACGTGACAGTCCTAGAATACGCGCGATATTTCATTCCGCGAAATGTCGTGGTACGAAAGAGAGAAAAAAATAAGAGCGAAAGAGAGAGAGAGAGAGAAAGAGAGAGAGAGAGAGAGAGAGAGAGAGAGAGAGAGAGAGAGAGAGAG
>JAITYT010000373.1:130388-145153 GCA_025433975.1 Liostenogaster flavolineata
GCTCGACATGTACGAGAAGAGACGGCCAGCAAGCATAAAAGATATATTATTGGGTAAATATTAATTAATCTATCAAAAAAGGACAGCAATATCGACGCCGGGCTCAATGCGTTACGGTAAATTTCATGATACCCTTATTGTAAAGCAAAGAAAAAGAAAAGGAAAATTACATGTGGTTGTGACGATAGCGCGTGACTGGACTACCAAGAGAAAGAAACAAAAGAACTTATCTTCTAACTGAACTGTTAAAAACAAAAGGAATGTCGCTACACCTGCGCACATTCCATAACAACACCTGTATGTGTGACTCCGGAATGGCAATGACTTTGATATCATTAACCTCCACAATTTCTCTACTTATTTGGGAGCGAAGGAGGGAGGAAAGAACGATCATCGATCGACTTTCAAACGTGCGCATTAGATTTGAAAAATCCGAGAATGAAAAAAAAAAATTTTTCATAATTCAAAGAAGCGAATTCTTTATAAAAAAAACTGAGCTTCCATGAAAACAACGTCGCTGTACGACTTCTATCGTCGTTATCGTGTGGTTACGATTGCTGCCGCTAATGCAATTTCGGCCATTGTCATCGTCATTTCGCGAGAAAGATAAACGCGAAGCATATCCCTACTCGTTTGTTCGTGCCTCCCTTATCTCGCGATGCCACCCTCGATGTCATCGCGCCTATCGTCTACTCGCTGGATTCGATTCCCTTTTCGACCTCCATTCAGTGAATAATCAAAGAGCGGAGAGCTAAACTAGCAATGAAACGCGTCAAAGAGCTCGATAAAGTATTAGAAGGCTGGTAGGCGTTGCGTCGGTGGTTGTCGCGTAAGCGTTATAAAATTCTCTCTCTCTCTCTCTCGTTACCCTACTCCTCCGAGTTTTTCAAACGCTTCTCACCCTCGTAGGATGGCGTGCAAGCGAGACAGCGATAGCTAAAGCGGAACGGTATGATCTGAAAGGCAAGTCGTAAATCGAGAAGTCGAGCCGGACCGCTGCGAGAAGCGACGCGTTAGCGGGGAAGAAAGAAGCGACGAGGGCCGTAGGACGGAGGAGGAAAGAAGAGGGAAAATCCAGAGAGGAGATCGCCCTTCTTTCCTCCACGGTTGCGTTTACGATCAAAGGCTCGACACGGATATCGGATCGACCGTAGACGAGGAACGTTTCACTGGAGGAACTGGAGGATAAGGTTGAAAAGGGGGAGCGAAAAGAGCGAAAGGCCAAACTCCTACGATTGCGAAGGATACTTCGGCGGTTTTGCTCGTACGGATTACAAGATAACGCGGAATCGAACGTATTTTTTCTCCTTTGTACTCTTAAACGCCTCGTTGGGGAAGAAAGAGGTGTTCCTTCCCTTTTGCTACCAAGATCAACTATTGTAGGAATTGGCTTTTTACCCGAAGTTAAGACAAGAGACTAGCCAAGGTAATAAAGCAATAAAGCGTGGCTGAGGCATTAAAGGGGCGAGAGAAGAAAGTCCGTTAGGTCGTACGAACGGAGGGGATGAACGGGCATCCCCAAGAAAGCCCTTAAAGAAAACATAAAAGAAAAACGAACGTTGTTCAGGGCTAAGCGTTTTCGAGCGAACGTTGTGGCAATATTGTCGTTACCGCGTGTTACTTTTTGCCTTCGTGTTTATATTTCATCGCCTATCAGATTGAAGATAATTTATACCGATCCAATCGCGCCGCCAACTCGCCATCACGCCTACCATCGGCTAACCTCCTTATCTTTATCTTTATATTCCAAAAGTTTGAGAGTTATTCGACATTTTATTCCTATCGTTCTTCGAGCACGATTCGCTTCGCGCTCTCGCTTACCACGAGGAAGAAAAAATCTACCCCGGAATCGCACACCGGAGACAGGGTAAAGTGGAAGGTATCGAAGGCAAGGCTGTAATCGAATTCCTCGAACGAGGAAGCGAGTCAGGGCGAAATCGTCTATCCATCGTCTTCTAGCTCGACTCCACCAGTCACTTTCTCTCGGTCCACCGTCCAGACGATTTACTACCAGCCGAGTAGCCGGATCCGTCCGGTTATCGCGATTTATCCGACGAGAGACGGGGGAGATGAACGCAACGAATTCGCCCGGTCGAAGGTGGAAAGGGATAAAAAGTGGCACAAACGGACGAACGAACACGAACAATCGAGCAATAACAAGGGAAAGAGAGAGAAAGAGAGAGGTAACTCGTATCGCGCGACGCGACTGAATGGCAGGCAATTCGACGTCAAAACGGAGCGTTTCGGTGCCGCGGGACCATAATTCACGCCGCCTGTTTTGCATGGGTTCGTATCGCAAACTGTTCGAAGCGTGAAGCCTTCATTCACGAAATTCGACGCGCGTCCAGGTCGACGTGTATCGTTGGTCGTCGATGTCGACGGATTCCTGTCCCTGCTAGCGCATCAACCTAGCTAGCTAGCTAGCTAGCCGCCTGGCTGCCTGCTTGCCTGTTTGCCTGCTCGCCCACCTGCCCGTCCAGTTTGTCTATCGACCTGCGTACTCATCCACCGACTCATCGTCCACCCGCAGCCCCTGGACCACGGACCGGTAGGCGCAGCTTTCACGAGCTCCGATAAATGACAAATGGATTCGATTTACCGATAAAGCGAGGATAAATCACCGGTCTATTGTTTATCAACGAACGGGCCGTATTCGGGATTTTAGCGGCAATTCTTTTGTCTGATTATTTTTCCTCGACCCAGTGACGATCGCTCGAGCTTCGCAGTTTTTTCTATCCGTGCCTGACTCTGCCTCTGTTAACACTTTGCCGGCCGCGCGTTTATCGAATCGCCGTTAGGTCGGTACCGGCGATTGTCACGAGGGTTATACAAATTTTAGTAGAAATTTAATAGTGATGTGAGGTTTTAACAAAAGACGATCTGGTAAATTGGAAAAGAAAAACGGTGAAAGCAATTGTTTCTCTAAAAATAACATCGATGTGTATGGTATAGACGTTTCAAGGACAGGCACTTGGATCGCATGTGACTTTTGTCACGTGAAGTGCACGTGAGAGCGAGCGTTGAGCGTTGAATTTTCGTAGTAATCGCAAACAGACAAACTGTGCGTATATATGTATGTATGTTGTTGTTTTGTAGTCTGGCGTGGCCAGGAAACGGAGAACAAATCAGTCTTTTGACGATGATCGTACAGGCAAACTGAGTGCAAGACGTGTGAATGAGTTTCTTTGAATTAGTATTAGTCGTTACTGTTTCTGTTGTAATAAAGTCTTTCATTTATTATTCGACTGCCACTTGCTCAATGATCCCATTCAATCATCAATAGTATATTACAAATAATACATATTAATAAACACTACTAAAGTGTATTCCTATAAAAACTTTGCAATGATAAAATAACATCATCGTTGGCGAAAAGAAGTCTCGTCTACGTGACAGCGGCTGGCAACGTGTTAAAGGAGTTTGTCCATGTTCGTGTCCGCCTTTTTCAATTATCCTCGCTTCGTTTCTCGTTTCGCCATTTTGGAGTCGTGGTAGTTAGCACGGGGACGTCGCCGAGGCGTGTTTCGCGACGTCATCGAGGCGGCCGATTTCTCTTTCCAAAACGCGACACGAAACATCCATCCTTCGCGTCAACGACCAAATTGGAATTTATGAGAACGGTTTCGGCGTTCTCCGCGTCTCCCTTCTCCTTCTCCCTGGTTTCCATCGACGTGCCTCACCCTTCCGTTCTCGCGACGTTATCCTCTCGTCCTTCTCTCTTTCTCTCCCTCGTTCGGACGCTCGTTGTACCGAAACCACGAGTCAACTCCATTAAAGATAACATTTTAGCTTCTTTTCAACGGTATTCCGTGTTTTTATCAATCTCGCATTTTTCCTCGTCGAATTAATTTATCAACGTATAGAATCTAGAATAGATTCGTAATGTTTCCTTTTATTAACTTTGGTACCTAGCTAAACAATTCGTAACAATCGAAATTATGACTTTATTAGAAGAATAAACAAAGAATACAACTTCCAGCTCTAGGACAGTCTAAACCCTCGGTGTGCCACTTCAAGGTCACTCATCTAGATCGCGTGTGACTTTCGAGTTTGATGCGTAATTGTTTTCGTAGCAACTGCCGAAAGTTCTAGAAACTACCAAACTGTGTGATAATATATTACGAAGAATATTATATTATTTATTATATATATTATTATAATATATAATATATATTATATATTATATATTATATAATATAATATTAATAAACTCTACAGTATCGTTTAGAACCTCCTTGCGCAACGTTTTAGCGGGTTCTACCACGTTCGGTCCTGCTCTAACCCTCTGCCCTTACTCTCCTTTCCACTTGGACGGTTATCATACAAACAAATGGTGGCAATCCAAACAAAACGCTCTCGTTCTTGAGAGAAAAAAAAATCTTGTATTCTACAAACGTTACAATTCATCGAAAAATTCGTCAACGTTATCGTTTCGCGATTAGTCAAGCTCTTTCGAGCTTCCAATCGTTTCGCTAGAATCGGGGTCGAATTCAATTCCATTCCGTTTCGGTGTCCCAGCGATTCTCCGTCTGCTCCAGTCATCTTCGTTCTCGATGGCAGCTTCGCTTCTTCGAGCATCGACGCGTAAGGCAGACGCCTAACGGTGACACGGGAGAAAGAGGGCTCCCCGAAGGAGCCAATCATTTTTCTAATAAATCAAAGTCACGGTGATCCACCGAGAGCGTCGGGGCTCACAGGTTGCTCCGATAGGTGGACAGGCAAAAAGAAAGGGCCGACGGTAGCCCGGAACCGTTATTAAATCGAGATTTCAAGGGACTACACCTACGTCCGCTCCGAACGGTCCACTCGATCCTGTCGCCCGAAAAAGCTCTCTCGTTTTCGTTGCGTCCAACGAAGTATCCTTTTTATCGAGACTTTCAACGAACGTCGTAAAAAGATATTTACTCGCAATTCCCTCTTTGCAAATCTCTTTTCTGATAAATGTGATCGCACGACTCGGAACCTCTTACTTCGGTCTCCGATTCAAACGATCGATTCGAGTCTCTACTGTCAACAACTAACACGATCGAAGGAACCGATTGAGGAAAAACGGCCAGAATCGGCCAATAGAAAGAGAATCGTCTTTCACCATGATAACGCCAGGCCACATACATATTTGACGACCCGGCAAAAACTGACAGAGCTCGGCTGGGAAGTTTTGATGCATTCATCATATAGCTCGGATTACCGCTTGTTTCGGTCCCTGAAAAATTTCTTTAATGGTTAAAATTGATTTCAAAAGAAGACTGCGAAAATCACCTGTCTCGGTTTATCGCCAAAAATCCTCAAAAGTTCTACATCGATGGAATGAGTCTATTGCAAAAATGGCAAATGGCAAAAAGTTATAGATCAAAATGGAACATACTTGGTTCGATAAAATTCATTGAAATATAAGAAAAATGTTGTGTGAAATTTATAGCTAAAACGCGTAATACTTTTTCCCCAAACTAATATTACCTGTAATATATTACTGATGACATCATTGAGCAGGCGGCGATCAAATAATAATAAATGAAAGAATTTATTACAATAGAAACAGTAACGACTATTATTAATTCTAATGAACTAAGCTTGCTTGTACGATCGTTGTCAAAAGACTGACTTGTTTTCCGTTTCCTGGCCATGCCAGAATACAAAACAACAACATACATACATACATACGTATATACTCACAGTTTGTTTGTTTGCGGTTACTACGAAAACTCAACGCTCGCACTCACGTGCAATTCAGGTGCGTGCCCTTAGAACGTCTACATACTGTTAACAATAACCAACACCAACCAATACTGTCGTCCCAACACTGACAATAAGGATCCTGTCGCCCGAAAAAATTTCTCTCGTTTTCGTTTTCGAACGAAGTGTCCTTTTCTTTATGGAGACTTTCGACGAACGTCGAAAGGCGATATTTACTCGCAATTCCCTCCTCGAAAATCTCTTTTCTGATAGGTGTAATCGCACGACTCGGAACCTCTTCCTTCAGTCTCCGATCTAGGTGGAAGCTCTCGCAGATTCCTCCACCAGGCATCGATACCAAGAACGATGAAATACGAGTCTGGGCATCGTTATGCGCCGTCGACGTAGTCGCCCGGAATTATCGTCCCTGACAATAAGTTCTGGAGGCGTTATCGCGGTCGAACAGTGTCTCCTACTCGTTGCCTCTTTCTCGTTCTCTTCTTCTCGCCATCGCTCCTTTTTCCTCTTGACTTTCCTTACGGGAAGTGCGCGCTTGCGCTGGCCTTCCTCCTCCCTTCTTCTCTTCCTGCTCTCTCTCTCTCTCTCTCTCTCTCTTTCTCTCTCTTTCTGCCTCTCCATGGCTTTCTCCCTCCATCCTGGCAGAAGCTTAAACTTTAATTTCCATTTGCCCGTACTTGCTCCCCTCGGTACAGTGGCTGATACGACTTCGTGGCGCGATACGATCTTACCACAGAGACGTTCTCTAGAAGGTGGATGAGGGGAGCAGGTGGAGGAGAAGGAAGAAAAGGAGGAGGAGGAGGAGGAGGAGGAGGTGGAGAAGAAGAAGAAGAAGGCGAAGGAACCATTCGATTTTATAACTCGCTCGGGGAGGGACGAGGAAGGGATCGAAGGTGAAGGCGCGTGTGAGTGGCTCTCCGCGTGTCCGTGCGCGTGGGTGTGCGATCTCGGAAGAGAAAGGACGATGGTAGCGTTAGGAGGGACCGGAAACGATAAGCACACGCGCGGCCTCGATAGTTCTTGAAGGACCGATTCCGGGAACTTTACGATTCCGCCGGCGGCTGGTTTGAATCATTCGCGAGCTTCGAACTTGCTGAATTCCAGGTTTTCAGCAGTTCGTGGATTCGATGCGTTCGAATCGACGATGTCGATGTCGACGTTCGAAAATTAATTTCGATTTATACGATCGACGAGGAAGTTCTCCATTTTCTCAAGCTTTCCGCGACACGACGCGAATCCACTTCGAGACTTATTCCTTCGATGAAGGGTCCTTATTCGTTCGTATCGCGATGAACGGGTCGAAGTTCGCCTTTCTTTCGTCTCTTTCGTTGCACTGGTCGCGTATCCTAAAGGAGAAATTTTGATTTGCTCGAAACGACGCTTCAAAATTCGCATTCTTCGCTCGAAGACAACCGTGAAAATTAATCGTCATGTTAAAAGCAGTTCGTGGAATCGATGCGTTCGAATCGACGATGTCGACGTTTGAAAATTAATTTCCATTTTCTCGAGCTTTCCGCGACACGACGCGAATCCACTTCGAGACTTATTCCTTCGACGAAGGGTCCTTATTCGTTCGTATCGCGATGGACGGGTCGAAGTTCGCCTTCCTTTCGTCGCGTATCCTAAAGGAGAAACTTGATTTGCTCGAAATGACGCTTCGAAAGTCGCCTTCTTCGCTCGAAGGCAACCGTGGAAATTAATCGTGACGTTAAATCGTGTATAGGAAAATTTCGAAGAATCCAGAAAAACGAGTCTTCGATAGATGGCAAGGAAACGATAAAAATCGACTGCGATTAAAGTAAAGCCTCGAGACGATTTCATCGATAATGGACTTATCGCGACTGCGATCCGTTCGCTCGTAATCTCAATTAGGACGGAGAGAGATTAACGCAGGAGAGATGATAAATCGTTGTGAAAAATTCAAGCCAAAATTCCGTTCTCTTGGAATAAGAAGCGACCTCTTGAGTAACCGACGCAATTATCGCGGTGACATCGACGTCGGAGTTTTGTATTAAATTATGGCTCGTGTCTAAGTTTCATCGACGACCCTAGCTAACGTACGTCCTCGTAGCTCGTCTTTGAGCGAGCCCTTAGGGAGGGATCTTTATTAGTTCTCAGGCAGCTCGACGACTCGGGCGTCTGCTAGTCCGCCAACTATCCGCTCGATGCTGAGCCTGGCCGTCGAAACCAACTCTATTCTACTTCGAAGGCTGGCTAAAGACGTAATTTATTAATGCGTCTGACCAAACGACGTTAACTTCTACTTGAACGCGTCACATCGCATCCAAGTTTATCCGTTAATCGTATTTATATACTCTAAAAGAATAAGAACGAAAGGAAATTTTGAAGAATTCTACTTCAGTCTTCGAGAATGAAAATTCCATGATAAACGTTTTTTTTATTATCGTAGATTTTAACGTTACCGTGAGATCGCCCGTAATTTCAATGAAAATCGATTTTTAATCGAACCGAAAAATGTCTAAAAATTCTCTAAGACCAAGGAAAATAATTTCAAAAGAGTCGGAAAATTTATCTTCGTTATCTCGTAGAGATATTCAATTTTGTTTAGCCGAAGGTTACATTCTATTATCGAGCCTCTTTGAATTTAACGAACGATGTACGCGAGTGCACGACGGTTATCAGGGACGATTAATCGCCTTACGAAGGAAAAAATTTGTCGAGAGAGAGTGGTATTAACGGGAAGATATCGTCGGCGGATATTGTCTAAGAAGAATGGGGGACTCAGTCGTATCCGCGGGGATGATCGAACGAAAAATCTTTCGTTCGTGGAAGGAAAGTGAAAAACGATAGTTTCGATGATAGCTATCGAAACGAATCCTCGATACTTTTCTCGCAACGGGGCAAGAATTTAATCGAACTTCTTCCATCGAAACTCCGTTTTGTGCGCCGAGGCGGTAGGAAGGGCGAGCGAAATCAAGAAAGAAGATAAAGAAGAAAGGAAGGAAGGAGAAGAAGTAGGAAGAAAATGAGACGCATCGAAGGAGTCGTAAAGCTGTCTATTTTTGTTTAGGGATTTTGTTAAAAACTTTCCTTCGTCGATACACGGAAGATTCGACGGAAGGTTTGGCGATACGACGTCGTTCGCGACGGTCTTCCAAGCGATGCTTCCTCTTTTCGTGCATTTCTTCCTCCCTCCTTCTCGTTTTTCCTTCTCTTCCTCGTCTTTCTTTCGGCTTTTCGCGCTGCCTCTTTTCTCTCTCCTTGCTCTCGCGTATTTTCGCCTTCTTAAACGGTCGAACGACCCTCGTAACTCGTCCTGCTAAAACGTATTCAACGAGCGGAAGGAACGAGAACGATTTTACGTTGGAACGGACCGGCATTTTACACGAATCGAAAGAAAATTCGTACGTTTTTGGGAAGATCGTTAAATTCGTCCGATAAGTCACGACGTTCTTCCAAGAGCAAACATCGACGAGCGGAGCTTTCAAACGAATCGTGTAGGAGATTAAAGCGGTTATCGTTCGTCGCTGTCGTAAAATGCGGAGCTCGATACGTCTAGACGTAAAACCGCAAGGAATTAAGGAGAACGAAATACGAGGAAGGAACGATGAAACGCGCCTGGCCTTTCCGACTCGCCCTACGCTTCTTAACCCCTCGTCTCTGAACTTTAATAAAAGCGAGCCGGCGCACTTTAATCTTTCGTTTATGCTTACAAGTTGACTGCGGTACAAGCTGCAAAATTATCCGACATCGAACTTCGTTAGAAGTGATTACGAGTATTTCCGCTAGCAGGTTGACTTGCTAAACATAAGATGTAACGAGGAAAATTTTCTTATTTCGAACTTCCTTCAAAGTTATAACGAGCGTATCTCCTTGTTACGGAATGCGGTCGATCTAGCGACGCGAAGGATCATCGCTCTCGACTTTGTTTTTTAACCGGAATCTGTCGTACGCCTCGCGATCGATCGCGAGAGATCGTAACGCTCTATTAATATTCGAGGAAATTGTAATTAATATTAATGATAATAATATTAGGAAATTGTTCGATGATCGGTCGCCGTCGAACTTGCCGATCTTATAAACTCTCGTGCCTGTTTTTTCGATTAACTTATTCGATGATAATGTACTCGCCACGAATATCGTTTCTTCTTCGATTCGACGATTTAACGTTTTTCCGTTTTAATGTTCGAGAAAGCCGTGCAAATATTCATTAAAAAAATATATTCATAAAAACGCGAGTGCGAGAATTAAAAATATGATGCGCGTACGAAAAAAACACGAGTCCAAATTCTCACTTTGTTTTCGTGATTTTCTTCTGTTCCAAAGGGTCATCGTAGGGAGAAAAGAGGAAAGAGTAGAGTCAGTTCGCATACATATATTCAACGAGAATCGTGTTTAACCACGAGACCTTTTCACTTCCCATATGCAATTCATTTTTTGCTTGGCATCTTTTACTTATGTTGGTCGACACCAAAGGCATTTATTATTTATACGTATCGTATGCCATTCGTGTTACGTTATTTTTAAGCAGAGCGTTTGCATAGTACTACTTCGGTAACGGGACAAACGATAATATTCGAAACGCGACCGATCGAAATAAAATAAAATAAATATTAATTCGAATACAAAGTAATTTTGTACGAAGATAATGAATTTCGAACGAAGATTGTATCAACTGCTTCTTGTTAATGCTATTTACTCGCGAAATATGAAAATATTTTTTATTCGACGTAATGAATCAAATATAAGAAAAATAGTATTAAATCAAACAGAATAGATTGACTCAAATTCGTTCTTCCACGGATTCTGAATATTTTCTCGAGTTTGATTCGGACTGCCACGTCGTTTCTTCCATCGTTGATCCAATTTATTATACTTTTAAGCAGCACGTTCTCACAATTTGCAGTATGTTATTTCGTTATCGGAACAAACGATAAAATCCAAGATGCTCCCGATCGCTCCAGAATCATAAAAATAAATTAAACCCGTAAAAAATCGATGGTCGGCCAATAGAATCGGCTCGAACTCGTTCTTCGACGGACTCCAGAATTTTTCTCGAGTTCGACGCGGGCCGCCGCGTGGCTCGTTCGGCCGTCGGTCCAATTTAAACCGACCCGTTTGTCGCGGCCAGTTGGCCATATCATGCGAAACAGCGGGTTTTGCCCTGTTATATTAATGTAACCGGTGAAAGCGCGCGTTACTCCGTAAATTTTACAGTGATATGTTTGCCACAATTAAGCAGTCACGGTAATGGCGAAGCCGGAAGAGAGCGGTTCGCACGCTACCTGGCAATTTGATTTACCGAAATCCGCTTACGCGTGTACGCTTGCTAGATAAATGCCTCGTTCTTCCGCCCTTCCGAGCTTCTATCTCGTCCATTTTTTTGTTCAACCTTAAATCTTTTCCAGCGTCTTTCCCCCTTCGTTCGCCGCGACGATCGCGAAGCTGGTACACGAAGGGAGTCTCGGCGCGAAACACGATTTCCGATTAATTATTAGATCGGTACATACGAAATGTCGGATTTTCTACAAAACAATTGCGAAATTAAATGAATTAAAATACGAAATTTTGTAGCACCCAGCTTATTTACTGAATCTTTCGCCAACCGACTTTCATTTTTTTAAATATTTAGTACAGTTTTTACGGGCTAAACGGTATGAAAATAAAGACAGTTCGGAAAATTCCATATCGGAGTTTATCGATTATAAAGATGAAAATTTCTTTAAGACAGTTATTTTTCTGCCTATTGAGCAATTGACTATTTTTCTGCTAATGCGGCTAATGAGGCAATTGCCTAATGAAGCAAATGGAGCATATTTTGATTAATTTAGCAGCTTTTGGAAAAAGATACGCAGTTTTATATATTCGCTTAAAAATCCGACATTTCATAAGCACCGACCTAATATAAAATAAATGAATTCTAACGAACGATCGAATATTTTCCTCTCGTATTTCTTGCCAAAAGAAAAAATATTGTAGCCCACGACGATGGCATTCGTGGTAAACGTCGGCTACGAATAAAGATTGATCGAAGGGCTAATCCACGCGACATCGAAGAGGGAAGATCGTGCTCTCGATCATAGAACACGATCGCGTACGAAGCAGGGGTAAGATAATATCCACGTCGACGCGCTCGCCTCCCTATAAATTCTAATAAAGCGATACGCGCGCGCCGTAATCCGACGCGCGCATACGTCCTCGACGCCGGCGTCCTCCCTAATCCGCAAAATAATAAAATAATGATACGCGACGACAGGATCCGCCGGAATGAAGGTACTTTTAACGGGTACGAACGACGAAAATCAGCCGCACGCGGCGAATATAATATTATTATCGCTAGACGGCGGCTTCGTAAATCTTGTCCCGGTACCGCAGTTGTTTCCCACAATGGTCGACGCGATAATGTCGCCATGTAATATGTAAAATAATTAACCGTCGTTGTTTCGCGGGATAAACGAAAACCGCGGAGAATTTCGCGGAGGAGACGCGGTCTGGCGTTCACCGCGCGATCACCGCGAATCGCCGCGATACGTTCTGCGAAATCTCGATACGACGATTTCTAGAATGAGGATTCTTTCGGGGAGGTTTTCGATCTGAAAATAAAGTTACGAGCTGGAGAGTCGTGACATTTGAAAATATTTCTTCGATCGATCACGGCGAATCGCCAAGATTCGTTCTGCGAAATCTCCATGCGACGATTTTTAGAATCATGATTTCTTCGAGGAGTTTCTCGATCTAAAAATAAATGTACTAGCTGGAATCGTGGCATTCGAAAATATTTCTTCGATCGATCACCGCGAATCTCGTCGATTCCTTTTCTATAATCTCTTTTACACGATAAATTCGATGGTTATGATTCTTTGAAAATTGTTTAGACCTCTCTTCGATGCGATTTTCAAATTTCTCGTTTCTTTTAGACATACACTCGACGTTTCGAATGAATCGACGTCGAGTCGAGTACCAGTAAACGAGTAAATGATAGTTTAGCAGCCTCGAATTAGAAGTGAAAGGTGTTACGACTCGCGAAATCGTCGTACGCGCGTACCACGACTTCGCAGTGATGCAGTGGAATTGCATACGAGTTCGCTGCGAGCGTGCAGCCAAGTTGCATAATACTTTGGGGAACACGGAAACGTTAACTGCGAGGGATTTATGTTTATAATATTCGCCCTTGTATCTTTGCGTAAAGAAGAAATTTCGCAAACTGCCATAGTAAATCTTTATCTTGTAAGCCTACGTGCCGAGATAGAAAATATGCTCTTCTAGCAAATCAAATTACGAAAGGCACGCGTTCAAATCGCATTACCGAATCCCGAATCGCATTTTCCAGTTCTAACGGACATTACGACGTTCCGAAATTAATTTTAGTAATTCGACGAAACGAAGATCAACGTAAGACTCGCTGCTTTCCTGATTATCAAGCGTACGAGTACGTAACGCGTTACGTGTTCGTTCCCCTTACGAATTGTCCGAGAGATACTCGATAACGTTTCACTTCGCGCGAAGGAAATTCTAAACATCCGAACGGAAGCAGCGACCTCGCGCGAAATGAAATAATTCGATATCCATTCCGATCCTATCGACGCTTCAACGAGACGAGATACGCTCGATCGTATCTTTATGGATCTTCCCCGCGCGTAGATCCGTCGAGTCAGGTTCGAAGGAAAATTGGTTCTTCGAAAGCGTACGGAAGCAAATTTCTATCGAGGAATTCCATTCTCAAATTCCATCGAGAAGTATCGATAGTTTCAACGATTGCCTTTATATTTCAAAGTCGCGATGTCGTCATAAATATTATGAAAAGATCAACGAATTTTCTCGAAACTAACGAAAGCTCCTTCGTCGTAAAAATTGACGACCATTGCCCTAAATATTGTAGTATTTCCACTTTTCTATCTCAGAGGGGCCCCCAAGATATAGGAAGTCCACTTAAGAATGGCTAATGAAGAACAACTCTTTTCTTAAACTACAGATTTAATACGCTAAGAAATACAACTAAACCTCCTACTAATCTCTTCTACGCTCTTTTTCACATTCATTCCAGGTATACACACGCACACGAACACACGCACACGTACGCATCCTTCTTCAGTCAAAAGCACATCTGACATCGATGCTCATTCGATTCGCTCTCACTTTTCGCGCTTGCACTCACTCGCTCACTTTCTTGGCCCTGCAATATTTTTTCTCCGTCGTTTCCTCGTAATGATTCGAGAGAAAATTCCTGTAGAAAAAATCGCCCGACAATCGTAGATTCGATGATCGAGCTGTGATAGTTTTTGCTCCACGATTAAAATTCCACAAGGCCATCGATCGTCGCGATAGATCGATCGAGCAAATTTCGAAAGTCGACACGACTTTGATCGAATTCCGATCCGACCAAATTGTCCAAAACTCGAAGGACCTCCGTCTCGTCGCTGGAGAAAGTGCGTTTGGCCTTGAAACGTTAGCAGGAATCGCGCGGTGAACGATCCACGACTCGCAATCAACAGGATTCAGGATTGGACGCCTGAAGGTCGTCGATAACTCCGGAATAATTATGGCGAAACAACGGTACGTGGATGGACACGTAGCGCCCGGAGCCTCGGTATTCCCGAAAGACAAGGACGCCTACGACGTCACCGGGGGGTGCCTTCCCTTCTCTTCCCTCTCTCCTGGCGGCTGACTGGCTAAAATCGCCGCCCTCTTGGCCGTTATTCCGAGAGAGCCGCTGCGTGAGTTCGGTCGTTAGCTTTAATTAAATTGTTTATTTACCGGTGGAAGGCGAGGGAGAGCTTGAAAGAGGACGTGGGATGGGGGACGAACGAGAAAGTACGGAGAAGATCGCGGACGAGGTGGATGGCGAAGACGGAGAGGCGAGGAGAAAGAAGGAAGTAAGGAAAATCGAAGCGTTGGAGAGAAGCGCAATCGAGCGTTACACCCTCTCGATGAGGAGGCGAAATACTCGAGCGACTGACACTGTTGAAGTAATGAAACCGTCCCGAGCGACATCCTTTTAACTTTCCTTCTTCTTGATTTCAACGAACGCCCCTGAGCTACGTTCAACGTAATCAAAGGAGTTTAATTTTGATCCGGGGAAACACCTTCCGAGAGTGAGAGAGAGAGAGAGAGAG
>JAITYT010000373.1:165445-175660 GCA_025433975.1 Liostenogaster flavolineata
AAAAGTGCTCTTAAAAAAAAAACTAATCAGTTAACAGGTTAAAACGTTTGGTATTTTGATTACTCATTATCTAAATATCTTAATAATACGTACAATGTATAAATAATAGAGATTAATATAAAGTACATGATGGTTTAAATACTTCTGCATCCTCAATTATTTTGATGCAACACCAATTACTTTAATGCTGTACGAGCTTACGCTATTATTTAAAAAAAAATATCAGAATACCAAAAAAATAAACTTTCCTTAGCGAGATACGAAATTTGACTTTTTCTCGCGTGATTCTTAAGTAATAATATAAATGTATCAGAGTAACTCAAACTTTAGGAAAATGCGTAATACAGCAAATGCAAAAATGTTCTATATTGCAGCCCGATTACTAATAAATGATACGAACTGTTCAAACAAATACCAATTACGTAATGCCTCCACATTACTTACTGTTTTTAGCAAATAACATGATACTACAACAAAAACTTAGTTATGAGTACCTCGTAACTACAGCCTTTTATAATCAATGACAAATCCTTTCTTCAAATACTCGTAAAAATGAATTAAACGCACGGTTCGACGTAATTCCCAGGAAACAGACCAGTTATTCCATCCATAACACCTTCCCACCATCCATCGTCGTTCTTTTTTAGCACGTAGATTACCGAGCTTTCTTGGAAGCTTAACTCGTCCTCTTTGTCCGCGTAATAGTCATAAATTGCGACCACTGAAATTGTATCGTTACGAGATATAACAAAAATTGCTTTCTAAAGCCATAAACTAGAAGAAAACAATTGACATACCTTTTTCTATGTAATTCTTTGGTACCCATCCAGGTAAATCTTCTTCATCCGGTACAATGGGCATTATAGCGCCACTAGACGGCGTAGGTCTACCAAATTGAGGATGTTCCTCTTGCTCCGGTGGCGGTGGCGGTGGCAAAGGAGGACTATTTGCCCCACTACCTCTACTAATTTGATGAGACAATCTGTGAGGCAAAGTATGATGTCCGCTATATTCTGTCATATCTCCTCCAATCCCAACCAACGGCGATGGTGGTGCTGAGAGCATAAAGTAAAAATACATTTACGATATCGTTCTTATTCCAGTTAACGAATTATTCGTAAAGACTACTTACGAGGCATACTGTTATGCTGCTCTTGAATATATCCAGCAGCTCCTGTAACACTAGGAGGTGCCGGTGGTGGAGTCTGTGGATGACTTTGTAAGGGATGAACGGTACCTACTTGAGGCGGGGAAGTATGCTGATTTATAGTGTTTGTATGAGAATTGTGATTGGCATTGTGAGTAGAATGAGTCGTATGAGCGTGCAAGGGTAAAGTACTGTATCCTGGACCACGTTCGCGCCTAGGATGTCCTAATGGATAGTTAGGTGCATAGTGACTAGGAACTTGGGGAGGGGCAACTGCGGGTGGTGTTCTATATTCCCGTGAACCTTTGCTCAGTGTTCCTGCGAATTAATAGATAAATATGTAAATGCAAATAACGGATTTCAGTAAAACTGGACATCGATCGTTAATTCTTGTACGAAGATACACCTACCAGTCCTCACTGTTTGCGGAGGTGTAGGTGGTTTGGTGGTCGGTGCTGGGCCAACCATAGCGGCACCCAAACCGGAGCCTGTAGATGCTGCTCCTAAACTTTGAACACTACCCTGGCTACCGCCTCTTTGCTTGCTCCTTGGTGTGCCACTGCTACGCACGCCATGGCCAATATCATCCAATATCGTATAATCGATACTCTTTCTGACATATTTGATAGGTTTTTCAGGATTGGCAGGTGCAATAATCTTATATTGGCGCGACGTTATTTTATTAGCTGTCAACACTCCAATTTCTCGTCTAGCGACTTTTTCCTTGTGAATCATTACTGTTTGGGCTATGTGATTCATTTGACTTTCCATTTCGGCAAGTTGAGACGTTTGTAAATCCAACAATTGAAGGAAATTATATGCGAGGGTATTTATCTGATAAGCAACGCTAGCTAACGATTGAGTCGTGTAATTTTTTGTTTCTTCCAATGCAATTCTCTTGTTCTCTGCTTGAAAGTAATTCGCTTCGCAGTACTCTGCGACTCGTTCTAAATTTGTATGGCTGTCGGCAAGATTACTCCTACCCTCGGGAATTTCTTGCCGTAAAAGTGCTGCTAGTTCTGCCATGATTTCGGAGTCACTGCCTACTCCAGAAGACACACAATACGAACCGGATCCTTGCGTCAAAAGATAACAATATGTATTACATTATTTATTTTCTAAACAAGGATAGCAATGTTAGACATCTTTTCGATATAAACGTAATATAGCGCTTAAATCAATATAAATAAGTTAAGAGTAACGTATAAAGTACAATTACTAAAAAAGAAAAAAAAAATTAAAAAAGGTCAGAATAGAATTAAACTTCTCCGAAAGTGCCCTTCGTTTTTTAATTATGATGTATTATCGGTGCAATTATAATTTGACATATTACACGACTCAAGCATATCCAAGTAACATATATCATAGCAATATAAATTGCCGTAACGGTATGTTCAAGAAACGAGGTTATAACGATTTTAAAAGAGACAGATTTAAAGTATTAAAAAATCGAATTATTCTTAATCGACGGCTCAAGAATAAAATCGATCGTATGTAAATGAAATTCACATTACTCGTATATGATGAATAATTATACGAAGGGCGGGTCTAATGCATAGGAAACAAGATGGAGATTCGAAACGAACATTTCCCTTAAATTTTAATGAAAACATAATATCAAACGAATTATAATGAACGTATATAAAATGAACTAACGGTACTCAGCCATATTGCAACTACCAGCTACTACACCTTCATTAATACATAATTACCAAGATTTTCGGACTTGTACAAAAGAAAATTATTTTTTACACTACATCACAACGAAATACATTGTAAATGCTATCGGAAATAGGATCTAGACATAACAAAGATTAGTGGACCGTAGACTTGCCCACCTATAACCGAATAAGAAGGTAGATCGTTCCTACCGTGTCAAAAGTTTGGTCAAGCGTTCGAAGTGGCGCCTTCGTACAATAATGGCACCTAACTAAATGAATTCGTGGAACTCAGGAAAACAGAGCTCGCGATTATCGACGCGACACACCCAACTGGTCAAAACAGAATCGATATGACCGACAAGATCGCCAAAATTATTTGATAACTAGAGAAAAAAAGATTTAACACGATCGGTAGGACAATACAGAGTTTGAGACACGAGAATAAAATGGTTATTTATTCTACTTATTAGATGAACAAAATGAATATTTTTGGTTATTGGTCGTCAAATAGTGAGATAGCATTGATATTTAATTTCTCATAAAAAATAATTTTCTTTCAAAAATTAGAGTCTTAATCTGAAATTAAAGAGTACCCTCTGTGAGGTTTGAAGTAAACCTCGTTTGTAAAAGAAGATGGTCGATCGTTATCTCGTTATCGAATAGAAAAAGGATAGAAGGGAAACAAACGCGAATGAAGTTGGTAACTGATAAAGAACACTCGAGGAATATCGTCGACTTACGGTAGAAAATCGAAATTCGAGCTATCGTTCTTCTATAATATTACAAAATACATTAAATACAGTATCTATGCCTGTAAAGTACAACAGCATAAAGGGGCAAAGGGCGTCACTGTGCTTGCTTCTCTGTAAAACCGTGGAGTAGTTTAAAATAGTAAGTATCGTTCGAATGTACTCAAATGTGTTGTTGTTCTCATTTATTTCTCTTATTCTCCGATTTAAAATCTAAGGAGGAATAATATCACATCGAAATTTTATCGATATCGTCCTATTTTTCAGAAAATATAATGATTAGAAAGAAGTTTGTCTTTCAAGAAGTTAAAGACTGAAATTTTTAAGTAGAATAGATTCGAACGAAGAAGTATTTCCATTTGTAAGAGAATAATCGAACAGCGATTTACACATTATCACACTAGCATAGGATATCCACAAAGAAAGAAAGCAAGAAATTTGATACAGCGTTTTGGTTTCGGTCGTAACGTCACTTGTTAAATATATCAAGATTTGGAAAAAATGAATCATCTTTTAGAAAAATTGGAACACTTAGAGATTACAAAGAACTGCTCGCCACAGGATATTTGGTCAGAAGGCATAAATCTAATAAAAAATACTATGGTACCCCCATTACCCGACATGGATACACCACCATACGAAGAGAATTATAGAGAATTTAGAGACATAGTTGATATAAATTTAAAAAATATTAAGTCTATATTGCAACATATTATTTATCTCCGAGATAGAGAAGAAGCACAAATAGATTATTGCTCACCACTAGTAAATACTTTTGGAATAAAATTAATATTATTAATCGGTGAACAATATGAAAAGAGCTCATGGAATACAGATGAGTCCGTGTCTATCGCAAGAGAATTAATCTCGATATTTTGCCATTTATATAAGCATGAAAATATTTCACAATATTTAATGGAACATGATAACTTTAAAAAATTGCTAGAAACAATAAGGTATAAATTATCAGATAATAAATGGAAGACTTATCCATCCTCACTCATATGTTTCAAATGGATTTTACAGCAAATGGAGGTTGGTAAATATAATGTGCATGGTAATTCTTGTAACTTCTTAATACGATGTAATCAATTTTTTTAGAAACCAATATTATTCGATTGCATTAGCGAAGTAGTACCAACAACTTTATATATTTTGGATGATTATATGCCACACAATATATTAATAGGTTTGGATTGTTCGTATGCAATCATTCAACACTCATATATGGTAGTTAACATGAGTCTTTATAATATGTAGTAATTATATGTTGTACGCATGATCGTCAGGTTCTTACTTAAATTTTTACTACAGAAAAAAGGATTCGTCGATAATGGTTATGCACATATGATGTATTTGTCCCTAAAACGATTCACGTATTCAGGAGAAATCAGTTATATCGTAACTTTATATTCGTGCATTTCAAATCTTTTAACTACAATTGAATGTTGCACTACTTTAAATGTGTTCAAGGTCAGTATACTACAATCGATACGAATAAAACAAAATCATTACAGAAATCATTTATCCCTATAGTGGACAATGCGCGATGAAATCTTAGCAACGCTGTTAGATAACATGGAATTGGAACAAAATGTAGAACTTAGACATGCTTACATGCAGGCTTTGCCACTATTAATAAATAATATCGGTTGTGCCAAATGGTCTGAAAGAATAATAAGAGTTCTTTCTAGATACTTTGAACATCATACAGAACTTAGAACTCTAAAAATTACACTAGAGGTAAATATTGTAATAATTTCTTGATCTTGGTACATGTAAACTGTTTATAACGATTCAAATTTGTCATATTCAGACTACCAAGAGGTTCCTTATCATGTTTCACGTACATGTACCAGCACATTGTGTATCTCTTTACACCTCTTTTGTAAAAGTGTACTTTGACCTAAGTGAAACTCCAGTATTTGATAAGGAAATAATGCAGCATTTAGAAGATTGTATTTGTCTCTTATATAAATTAACGCCAGATGTAGGCTGTGAAATAATGCGCGATGAGCGTATACAATCAGTAATAAAAAATAGTCTTCAATCTATATGCGAGATTGATATTAAATACTTTCAATGAACATCTCTGTTCGTGTAAAAGTGAAAAATAATAAGAAATTTAAGAAAATATTGATATATATAAGTGTAGAGAATTTGTTATGTACAAAATCGAAGTAAGACTTTTATTATGTATAATACTGTAAATTATTGTATAATACTTTATCGATATTGTAAATGTCTGAAAATGTATGATATATAATATCATAGGATATGTGTAAAATGTTCATTATATTATTCTTATTGTAAGATATATGCTTTTGTTAACATATATAAAAATCTTTAAACATATCTTTTAGAATTGTACACGAATTAACGAAACTGAATTAGATATACTTTCAAGAAAAACGATAAAAATAAGTTTTATTTTGTTATCTGTGTGTATAAATAGTTGTACAGAAAAAAACTAGTTGCTCAATATTTACACAATTAAAATAAGATTACATCCTTATCGAATACGAGAATTTTAGGGAATCACCGTCTCGTTCAAGCAATGTAGATATATAGGACTCTGACGTATTGAAAGTGATACACATTTATAATGGTGTGATAATTAAATTATCTGCATTGTAACGTTTTATGAAATTGAATATATTGAAGATAATTAAGCATTATAATTTAAGTAACGACTTTCTATCGACTTAGTCTGCTTCGAGACATCAACAAGATGTCTCCTTTCTCAATTCTCATACTGCTTCTTTTGTTTTGTTTTACATTCTACGTGTTTCTTACTAAAAAACCATGGAACGCACCACCAGGTAAATATCTTTACGATTTAAAGATAATCGACGATTCCGTTAAATAATTGGAACATTAACAATAACTTTACACGCGTGTAAACAAATAGGGCTCTTGAGGCTACCCATAGTGGGATCGTATTGGTTTTTACTTTGGAAAAATTATTCGTATCCCCACAAAGCATTGGCTTATTACTCGAAAAAGTTAAAATCTAACGTAATCAGTTGTTACCTCGGAGATACTTACACGGTAGTAGCTAATGATTACGCAAGTATAAAAGAAGTATCGTCGAAAGAGGAATTCGATGGTAGAGCATTTTCACATATAGTAACAGCGAGAGCTTTTGGAAAAGTATTAGGTGAGATACAATAATTTTGGATGCTTGTAATTGCTTGAAAATTATTTTCATAAACGTTTACGTACATTTTCTTTATAAATATATTACGATACGTTAGGGATCTTTTTCGTGGAAGAAAATCAATGGAAAGAGCAAAGAAGATTCGCTCTACGTCACATGAGAGATTTTGGATTTGGTCGACGGCAAGATGAATTCGAAGCGGTTGTTCAGAATCAAGTGTCTAATCTTGTCGATCTTCTAAAAAATGGTCCGATTAACGAAGAAGAAAAAGTTCGTGATCACATATAATCATATTTAAAACACTGATCGTGTCAGTCAGATAATATTTTTTCATTCATTTTACAGACGGTTTGTAAGGATGGCATGGTACTGCTACCATTCATTCATTGTACAATTATGAGTAACTTAATATGGTACGTCATATTCGGAAAGACATTTGAACGCAGCGAATATTTAGAACTAAGAGTATTATTTCAACATGCAATGCAATTCGTAAGAACGAGCGATACATCTGGAGGTGCTATCTCAATGTTTCCGATTTTAAAATTTTTCGGGAATTTATTTGGATACCGCGACATAATAAAATCAAATTACGGCATGGTCGACATCGTTAAAGTGAGTTTAACGAATGTTCTTCTATTTCTCAATTTGAATAAATTTGAATTTTGACTTTCAACTATTTTAAAATAAAAAAAAAATATTAATTCTCTTGATCGATGACAACAGACGTATATAGAAGAACACAGAGAAGAGATTTACGAAGACAAAGATGCTGGTCTCGTAGGCAGATATTTTAACAAATTAAAGGAGGAAAATTTATCTCCCTATTTCTCGGAGGATCAATTAATTATAGAAGTAGTTGATCTCATGATTGGTGCCATGACAACAGTACCGAACGCCTTAGGGCACCTAATAAAGGCAATAATGCATCATCCAAACGTTACGAAAAAAATTCAAGCGGAAATAGACAGCGTAATCGGACCTGAAAGATCGATTATTTGGGAAGATAGAAAAAGGTACGGAGAGAGATGTGATTTGTAAGAAAAAAATATTTTGATCGATTGATCGAGACGTAAATTTGTCAATATTTCATTTTAAATATTTTTGTAGCCTACCGTATGTGGAGGCGACTATACGCGAAATATTGAGATTCGAAACGATCACACCCCTCAGCATGTTCCACAAAGCCTTAGAGGAAGGAACACTTCAAGGACATTCGATTCCACGAAAAACTTCGGTCGTAAATAATTTGGGAGGTATGCACCTCGATCCAGATCATTGGGGTGATCCAGAAGTTTTTAGGCCAGAACGATTCTTAAATGAAAATGGTGAATTAAGCCCGGATTCTTCGCTTTCCTTCGGCTCTGGTAAGTATCTGGAGTTTGTTTAATATTACATTCGTTTCAAACACCCTTTATATTCGTAATTTGCGTATTAATTATCATACGATATATGCAATAAGGACATCGAGTGTGCCCCGGAGAAACTTTCTCTAGATACACGATGTTTGGAATCTTCTCCACTTTGATGCAAAAGTTTAACTTCCACTTCATCGAAGGTCAACCAACGAGACTCGAAGATAAATTTTCAGGATTAATCGTTACGCCAAAGGATACTTGGATTGGAGTGAAGTCGCGCTATTAAACCATTCGTCAAATCGTCTGTCTCGAAAAAATTTCCTACAAGAAAAATGCGATTGTCCGATGTATAATATACGCATATCGCAAAGTATTAATTTAAAAATATATGAATGGTTTTATATAGCTACTTTAAACGCGTTTGCTAAATACCGTGACACTTTTCCCTTCTATTAATGTAAAATATCGAACTTTGGTACCATCTGGAAGATAAACATCCGTTCAAGGTAAAAAGTCCCGTTCGGCAATTGCGCCAACATCGTTGTAACAAAAGAGTTCTGAAAAAATTGCAGAACGTTTTGAAAAAAGATATCTGTGGTTGTGAATTTCTCCAGATTTTTGTTCGCAAATCAAACTTGTCGAAAAAAAAATCAAAAATCGATATTTTCGGGTTTCTCTTCGATGTAGTTATTTGATTATTAGGTTATTATTAATAACTTTGTATTTAATAATCTAATATTCGATAGAATAATGTATAAACGGAGAGAATTGACACTTAGCGTAATTTTGCTTGAAGCATATCGACAAATTAAAAATTTAATTATGGCAAGAAGTAGCCACATTTAGTACCGTTGAACAGGGTACATTACTTATTTACTTATTATTAGTTTCTGCGATTGCGAATATACTATATCTTACTGTTAATCTAATGTTACTGTTCTAATGATGATAAAATAATTAATTGATACAATACCGAAAGAATATACGCGATATTTGTGTCCTGAAGATATGTACCATATATATTTCTATATCTCATATTGGTCTTTATTTCATAATTACTTTTAATCGGCGATACGTTATAATTAACTTTATCTGTATATACAAAAAATAAAATGGTTGACCCGCGTAAACCAAATGACTGATATATATATACATGTGTGTTTACAATATTTAAAGAGAAACTGGCGCCGGCTTGCTATTTTAATAATTATTGGGCAACCACACGGACAAAATTAACAATCATAATATGTCGACATTTTTATGTTATTTTAATCATACGAATAACGCATGAAGTTTTATGATAATCAGTGATAACGTATTCTAATTTATCGCCCAACTGTATGAAATTATATCTTTAATGCGTTGACTGTTACATAGTCCTATGGTCGGTTTAATCAGTGACGTCACTCTGTGGTAATCTATGATCGGAATATCTCAAATTTTGATATATGATTGTAAAAGTCTAACATTATTAGCTAACGAATTTTTAATATTATAATTAATTAATGAATGATTATCAGCACGATAAACGCTCTGCGAACAAGCACGTGATTTTATATAACCATATTTATTATTATGTTATTACACGCTTAGAATAATGAAAATACTTTCGTGGCGCCCTAAACATGTGAATTTGGCGTAGCGGTCACATGTTAACCTATAGATTTTAGGAATATTAAACAGGTCAAACACTATGAAAAAGACTCTGTAATTCCGATACATATTATTATCGACCTAATGAAATTAATTTTATAAGTGGTTTACAAAAACACTAAAAAACTTGGAATCAGGTTTCGAAGTAGCATTCTTGTGTAAAAATACAAGGTAGAAAAAAGTCATGTGTCTGCGAAAACTAATTTTTTGACATTTTCATTCACATCCATCGAATCTACGTAAAAGTAAAAAAGTAAGTACAGATATGAACAATTTTTGTTTCTTCGTCTAAATTGACAGATCTTATGTACGTTCATAAATATAATTTGTATCAATTGATTTCAATCGATTATAAACACTTAAAGGCTATATTAGAAATAATAAAATGAAGAATTGTGGAGTGGATAATGGAGTGAAACTAGGTATACAGTAATAAAAATAATGACGTTCATCTTACAAATTCTAACAAATTATACTTTTTTTTTTT
>JAITYT010000373.1:248218-258332 GCA_025433975.1 Liostenogaster flavolineata
CAAAATCTTCCGACGCGACATTTTGCGAAACGTAACCGCGAAGAATCGGTATTCAGCCTCGAATGAATCGTTTTTGATCCCAATCCAGTCGATCTTTCGAATTTGTTAAATTCGCGTTTTATCATCGACGTTTAAACGATACGTATCGGAAGATCGAAGGTTAGAGAGAAACGATCGTCTCTTATTGCGTGTCGAAGAAGGAGAAATTTCAGCCTCATCAGTCTTTTCGTTTCACCAAAGGCATCCAACTTTCGAGTAATTTCGAAGTGGCTCCTTTGAAGGGGTTTATAAATTCGTTGGTAGCAAAAACAAAATTAAAATATTCCGACGCGACATTTTGCGAAAAGTAACCGCGAAGAATCGGTATTCAGCCTCGAAATGAATCGTTTTCGATTCCGATTTATTCGATCTCTCGGATCCGTCAAGTTCGCGTTGAATTTTGATCGTAAAAAAAAACTACAGGTAAGAGAGCAACCGCGACGTTTATAAACGATGCTCGGTGGAAGATCGAAGATTAGAGAGGAACAATCGTCTCTTGTTGCTCGTCGAAGAAGGAAGAAGTCCAACCTCATCAGTCTTTTCGTTTCACCAAAGGCATCCAGCTTGCGAGTAATTTCGAAGTTGCTCCTTTGAAGGGGTTTATAAGTTCGTTAGCAGGAGGAACGCACAGGAGGCAAAGTTAAAATCTTCCGACGCGGCATTTCGCGAACAGCAGCCGCGACGAATCGGTATTCAGCCTCGAAACTAACAGTTTTCGATGCCGATCCAGTCGAGCTCTTTGATCTTCGTTGTTAATTTTAGCATCGAACTGTTTCAAAGCGCTATCGACTTCTCGAGGAGATTATCGAGTCTCGAGTCGAACTTAAAATTCGCGTCGCCGAATATCCGAGAAGGAAGAAAGGAAGAGTAGGATAGAACGCGTCTAAAAGGCGAAACTCAAACCAAGATCCATCCGAGGATTCGTTGTTCTCTTGTCTTGCTGGAAGTGCCAAGCGAATTAAAGCATCGGATTCGATGATGACTCGTTCAAAATGGGAATCGAAGTTTTATTTGGGCGAATCGTCTCTCGCTTCGTCTCTCCGCCTCCGATTTTCGATCTTCGTCGTTAATTTCGGCTTTAATTAATTTGGAACTCCGAGCGGCAATTAGACGCGCTTTGCGAGCGCGATGATTAAACTGCTACGAATTTTGCCATATCGATCCTGCCGAGAGGCGAAGAATAAGGAAAGGAATAAGGAAAAGATGGCGTGAACTTTTCACGCGCCGTCTACGTGGTGTCGCTGAACGGCTAACGTTGACAAAATAAAAAGAAAAGGACGAGTCTCACCTGACATTATATTGTCGCGTATGATCTGCACGTGACGGTCGCGATCGGGCCTCGTGTGCTCGTGCCAAAATCCAACAACGTGTCCCAGCTCGTGGACGACTATGCCGAACTTGTCGCAGTTCTTGCCAATGCTAATGGCCTGCGGCCCGTTGCCCCTCTTGCCGACGAAGGAACAGCATCTGCGGACAACGTTCGATCGACATCGTTGCGTTATTCCCTTTTCATCCAATCATCACCATATTCATCGAGCACGCTTTTAAAAAATCGTATAATTTCCAAAACGAAAAAAAAAAACACCAAAAACAAGAAAATATCGATCTCAGTGCGTCTAATAACAACTGTTGACTTCAGCGTTACGTTCGAGTCCCAAGGGATTTTGAAAAAACACTGTCGAAGAATCTGCAGCGCGATGGCGCTTCTTTCATTTTATGTCGTTGTATTTTTTCCTTTTCGGCAGGGTTTCCTGGTATGCTCCATTTATCTTGTAATGTATTATTGCACTGTTATTATAGTATTGTATCTATTGTAAAGTGTATTATTTATTGGGTTGTCCGGGAAGTTCGTGCCGATTTCCGATTTTCTTTTTAAATTTATTTATTATTTTGTTATTTATATTATATTTTTTATTATATATACATATATTATATAATTAACTTTTTTCTCCAAAAAAAAAAGAAATTTTTTTTCAAAATCGGCACGAACTTTCCGGACAACCCACTTGTGTCAGTAAATCCGAGCGAGTGACTTCGACGGTCGGTGACGCACCATCTGTTGTCGAGAACGCTCGAAATGTGCTGGGTTTTTTCGACATGAAATCTGAACAGCGCGATCGCGCTGCTTGGGACTCAAACGGTTAAACTTGTAAAAATAAAAAAATCCTTCTTCGAGATTCATCTTCAGCTCTCCGAAGCGATTTCGCAATCGTTCCTGTTCGGATCGAGATTCGTCCTCGACCGCGTGGATCTAGGAAATCGCTCCGTGTCTCTCCTGTTCCCTCGAGGGAATTCGACTGTGATCCTAGCATCGAATAGACTCGATCGAATCGACTCGATTCCCGGTGACGAACCGATCCGTTCAAGGATACTCACCCGCACGGTCTCTCCGTGAAGAGGATGTAATTCGGATGCTCTCTGGGCACCCTCTCGACGAACTTGACGCAGGTGTAGTTCTCCCAGTGTCTCATGGCCTGCTTGAAGAGGGCCTTGTGAGCACCGGAGAAGTTGCCGTCGATCTCGTATGGAATCACGCCGTGATCCCAAACTCTCTCTTTCCTCGCTGTCGCGGCCCTGCGACTTCTACCTCCGTTTCTCTTCTTGGCAGCTCCACCACCACCGTCGCCATCGTCGCTCGGAAATCCGTGGTGGTTGCTGGTGCTACTGCCGCCCTTGTTCGCCAGGTACTTCGGCTTGTGCTCCATGTCGTAAAACTCGATGGAGCGAAGACGCCGGTCGTGGAGCGAGACGATCTCGTCAGAATCGTCGTTCGCGGTGTCCTCGTGGGGTAGGGACGGCAATCTACGACGACGAGCCGTCGCCTTTCGAGAGTTTCTGAAAAATGTAGTTCTTCTTTACGCGCCTGTTTCGACGTCTTTCTTTTTCTTGTTTTGCGTACGTGCGAGAGAGAGATTGTGCGAATATAGGAACCTTTCAACGACAAAGAGGAACGATGAAGTTTTCATTTTTGCATAAAGGTTGATTTCGTAAGACAGAGGTGTTAACCCCTTCCCATACTTCCCGATGAAGATTTTGGCCCAAAGAAGAATATCACGAGCCAGGCTCGCGGGCAGAAAATCAAGCGCGGAAAATTTTTTTCTGATGATGAAACTGCTGACCCGATATCAATTCAATGATCCACGACTATCAAATTGCCAAACTATCCCGGTACAAATTTTCTTTATCAAAGAACTATAAAAACTATGATATAATCAACGATCTTGAACAGCTCGCGATCTCCCGAAGGAACCAGAAATTACGATCAGACGCGTCGCGCATGTAGGATGCAGTCACGTGACCATCCACGCGCCAACGGACACACTCTCGCTCCCTCAAACTCACGGACGTGTCTGCATCCTGATGCTTTAACTCCACCCAAGCGGGGATTTAATATTTTCGTATTTAACTCTTCGAGCGTAATTTAACTCCTCGAGCGTTATTTAAATTCGTCTCAAATGTACGATGGGAACCCTGACTTAATTTAAACGCGATATTTCATCAAGCGTATCATCCGCATTTGGCTGGACGTACGCCTTGCGTCGAAACGCTCTTTAAAGACAAACTGGAGTCCGTAGGTGCGCGTGTACTTCGAAAAGGTTCGTGTGGTTAACGCAAAACATCTCGCCTCGAAAACGGAAGGATCAACCCCTCCGCTCCCCCTCTACGCGGTAAGATCGTCGATCGCAACCGTTACGCAACGTCGTGCTAACGACTCCCCCCGTAGATTATTGCGGTCGGGAAGCGTTCCACCCCTACCGACGGCGGCATCGTATTTATGACGATTATAGAACTGTGCGTAATATGGCGGCGGCGGCGCCGGAGGAAGCGGAGGAGGCGGAGGTGGCAGTAGCCGTATCCGATAGTAGGATTACACCGACGTGATGAATCGTTACGCGTGCATACGTGCTGCGCGCATTAGGCGGCGTCGGAGCGCATATGCGACTCGATTGTAAACCATACGCGCTTGTGCACACTCGCATTGACGTTTGTCCGCCTTCCACGCACCCACACCGACGCTTGGCCGCATTTTGACGCATTCACACCGACGCTTGGCCGCGTTTTGACATGCCCACATTGACGTTTGGTCGCGTTTTGATTTGTCCACACCGACGTTTGGCTGCGTTTCCACTTACCCACACTGATGCTTGGCTGTGTTTATATGCACCCACACTGAAAATTGGCCGCGTTTCCACTTACCCACACCGATGCTTGGCTGTGTTTCTATGCACCCACACTGAAAAATGGCCGCGTTTTGACTTGCCCACACCGACGATTGGCCGCGTTTTGACACACCCACACCGACGTTTGGCTGCGTTTCCACTTACCCACATTGATGCTTAGCTGTGTTTTTTTGCACCCATACTGAAAAATGGCCACGTTTTGACTTGCCCACACCGACGATTGGCCGCGTTTTGACGCACCCACATCGACGTTAGGCTGCGTTTCCACTTACCCACACCGATGCTTGGCTGTGTTTCTATGCACCCACACTGAAAATGGGCCGCGTTTCCACTTACCCGCATCGATGCTTGGCTGTGTTTCTATGCACCCACACTGAAAAATGGCCGCGTTTTGACGCACCCACACCGACGTTTGGCTGCGTATCCACTTACCCACATTGATGCTTGGCTGTGTTTCTATGCACTCACACTGAAAAATGGCCGCGTTTTGACGCGCCTACAACGACATTTGACCGTGTTCCACATACCCACACCGATGGTTGTCTGTTTTCACGCACCCACGCTTCCATATACGCCCTTGCGTAGCCACGAAAGTATCGGAACACGTGCCGGCACGACTTTTCTCGGGTCTACGTCTTCGACGACGATGGAATTCATTTCGAACGAATTAAAACGCTTGCTACGTACCCGAACGTCACTTAGACTCTGCTGCGGTGAAATTCGGATACAAAGGCGCCGGCGAGGTCTGGGTTCGACTTTGTTCTCGCGATGGAATCGATGAGATGTCGACGGATTGAAGAGAGGTTTTTGAACGAAAATCGGGTTTTGTTGGTAAAAAATTTACGAATTAGAACGTTCCCTGTCTTGATTCTTGAACTTGAACTTGAACTCATTGCTATTTTATTTTAAACAGTTCAGACGAAGTGCGTTTGCATGGGTCTTACGCGGATTTGAAACAGGTGGCAGTGATTTTGCGTTGGTTGCATCTAAATCCATTCATCATCGAAAGCTTTCGATCTTCTTTCCGAAAAAGAATCGCCCTTTGGTCAATCAGTTTTCATCCAAACAATTTTTTCCAATCGGAATGTCGGAATGACCAAATGTGTCTTGGGTTTTTGTATCGATTTGATTCGAACTTGAAATTGCTATTTTATTCTAAACAGTTCAGACGAGATGCGTTTACGTGTGTCTTACGCAGATTTTAAACAGGTGGCAGTGATTTTGCGTTGGTTGCACCTAAATCCATTCATCATCGAAAGCTTTCGATCTTCTTTCCGAATTTTCGAGAATAGTGTCGTCATTTTCAAGGGAATATCGTCCCTTGATCAAGCAGTTTTCATTCGACAAATTCTTCCCAATTCAGTGCACGTAAATTCATCCATGGTCGAAAGCTTTTCGAAGGAGGATCGTATCGAACGTTATCCGTTATGTTTAATGGGTCGCGATTAACTCGTGAACACGCACGTGTTCGTTGGTAATCGAGAGCGAGTACTTTGTACTCGTTTCTCTCGACGCATACTCAACTTTTACGACGTTTCCTATTATAGCTTATCGTTGGTCGCGCAGGTGTGTGTAGCCATTCGCACTTATAATTATGCGGATCTAGATAGCGTTACCGTATAGACGCGGTTGCACCTAATACTCGGTCTTCACTGTAGTTACATACGTGCTTGCGCTCCGTGTCTAGGTATGAAGTAACACGGCAATACGTGACGGACACGGCTGGTGCGACACATATGTTATTAGTTAATTTGATGCACCCAATAACGGTGCATATGCTATGTACGCCAAATTGATCGATTCCGATTATCGTGGAATTCGTTGAACCTGCTGCTAATCGATCGTTATCTGCGTTTATTGATATATGTGTCAACAATAATATACATATAAATAAATAAATAGATACCTACTATATAATATATATATATTATATATATATAATAAATAGTAATATATATTAGGTTGTTCGGAAAGTCATTTCGTTTTTTTTAACGAGAAAACGTTTTTTTTGTTTTTTATGTCGTTGAGAAGAAACGAAATTACTTTCCGAACAATCTAATATTATAATAATATATATTTCTATATGCACGTGTAATATTTACATTTATACGCGCCAGAAAGGGATTTCGCAGTCGAAAAAGGTCGCCTTTAATTTAGGGAACGTCGACGTTCCTTTTTTTTTTTTTGTCATGTTTTCATCGTATATATTATAGTAATATAATAATATATATATATACATAGTTTATAATTATATATATCGTTAACAGCAATTGCCACGGAAGGAAACAAAAAAGAAAGAGGGATGATTGTTCATCGCACTCTTTCACACTTGACGAAGAATCGTAGCGATATTTACTTACTCCATTTATCCTACAGTTTTTATAAAAATAACAAGTATGTATGTCGTTAAGAAGAACGAGAACTATGCACTCGCAGACACGCATACAAACGCCTCCCTTCAGAAGGACGATAAATGATTTCGGTATTGTAGCACAATTTGCTCGATTGTGTCCTCGAAAGCTCCGACGACGAAGTTATTCCGAGTTCCTTGGGACGGAAACGCGTATTATTCGAGAGTTGCCGCGAGTTGCGATCAGCGCAGCTAGTCAAGCGGCTTTTCCGACTCCTCCAATTCGTATCACGCAACAGACAGAAGGCGCGCGCCTTTGAGAGAAAAGAAAAATTCTTTTCTCACACAAATTTTCGCTTTCAATCTCTCGTCGATTTTCGCGCAAGCTCGCGAACTAGAAAATCGCCACGAAGTCGATCGACTCGACGCCTTAACTCTATGTCAACGGCGTACCGAGGGTGGCTTCGATCCAACTGACTGATCGGAGATCGTTAATTAATCGTAATTGCGGCCCTGCCGATTCCGAAACGCGCAAGACGGGTGGCTGGGGCTTCGGGATTCGCGCGTGATGGCGAGGCGCGCTACGAGGGTCGAGACGAAGATACGCGCGTACGGATGGCTCTTGGTGTGCGTAGAAGTCGGTACGAGAGCAGCGAGGGAGGGAGGGAGGTTACGGCTGGCTGGACGAGCTCGTTCGAGAGGGGAACCGTGGAGAATTACGTTCAGCGTGGTAATTAGTACTAATAAACGAGGGTCGCGGGACGGAGCGGAACGGCCGAGCGCGTAGGGCGGCAGAAATTATTTTTCGAAGTGTCGGTTGACTCTTTCCCCTCTGCGCGCGTGTATGCATGCGTGTACCGATGTATGCGTATGTGCATACGTGTATTTATAAATGTACGCGTTTATGCATTCTTCAGTGTATTCATGCGTCCATGTATTTCCGTATATTGCGTTTATACGTGTCTGTGTCTATGTACATATTTCTGTACGCATGCACGTCTATACGTGTATCGTCCCATGTATTTCTATGCGTACGTATAATATTTACATTTATACGCGCTGAAAAAGGGATTTCGCAGTCGAAAAAGGTCACCTTTAGTTCAGGGAATGTCGTCGTTCTTTCTTTCTTTTTTTTTGTAAGTTTCGTTCTTTCGTCCCTGTTGTCGTCATCGTGCTTTTTCAGGGTAAAAGTGGAAGAAGCCTCTCGTTCCAGCCAGCAGCACGATATTCGTGGCCAAGTTCGCGCGTATCGGTCGACAGCGAAGAAGGATAGAGACGGATATCAACTAAGGGATTAGCATAGGACAGAAGAAAGCCGTCGAGTTAACGAACGAGTCTCTATCGAAAGATTGACCTTGGACACGCGAGAAAACTAATAGCCTCGAGGTATTTAGAAGAATTTTCCTCGGCGCGTACTCCAGTCTCCCCTAACGGGCGAGACAAACGACCGAAGACTTTCCATTCGATCGTACGGAGGATCGAAAGCACTTCGCAACGCGCTGCGAGACTCCGTGTCGCCTCGTCTCGGTCTGACGACGACTTCGGCAGAGAAAATCGCAAGAGGATTCGAGAATTATCAATCGCCATTAAGAAACGCTCTTGATCTTCGAGCGTGCTAGTAGCTTCTTTTTCTTCTCTCTCTCTCTCTCTCTCTCTCTCTCCGCCTCTTTCGTTCTTCCTCCCTCTTGTAGACGCTTCACTAGCAATCGGGAACGAGACGTCACGATCTCCGCGTTTTATTTCTCTTCGCGAGAGACGAGTCTTTGCGTCGCGACGTTCCACGCTTCTCCTCCTCGTCGTCAACGTCGTCGTAGAGAGACTTTAAGACGTCTCCAGGAAATTAACTATTCCGACGCGAATGCGTGGCCCATTAAAGCTGACGCGATGTCGAGCCAGGACGTTTCCTTAAAACCTCTCTTTTCTTATTCTTCCTCCACCTCCATCTACTCCTTCTTCTTCTTCTTCTTCTTCTATATTTTTCCTTGCAACTCTTCCTCCTCCTCCTCGCGGCCCCTTTTTTATATCGCGAAGCTTGTTGCGCGCCGTTTCGCCATTTAACCGTCATTTACGTTGAAAACGCGTCGTATATTCGCCTACCGAATGCAGATACGCAAATCACGTTTTAATGCGCGCTATCTACGGGGTGTACGCTTCAGTTTCGACGTGTACGAGCGTCGCTCTTCTCTCCTCCTCTTCGTTCGTTCGTTCCTTTCTTCCTTTTTTCCTCCCCTCTTCGATGGATTCCTGGTGTCCATTGGGGATTTTCAGTCGGTCGTGGAAGAACGAACGAGGTTTTCGACGGTTTAATCGGAAGAAGAATATCGCCATTGGCGCGGTTCGAACTCTCGTTTAAAGATCGCCCGTACTTTTCCCTAGTTTCCACCGTCGCCCGAAAAATCGACCGCGCTTTTAACGATGTCGAGGCATTAAGTAACGATCGTCTCGCGATCGTCTGATTTATAACGCGAAAGTATCGCCTTATCGTGACTCGATATTGAAGATTTATCGGCGCGTTCTGGCTCGATGTAGCCCGTTAATTACAAGACGGAAATCGTGAAACACATCCGAGATACGTTCCTTCGCTTTTTTTAAAGCAAAGTACGAAGTCATCGACGAATTTCATTTGGAAGAAAAATCTTTATCGTGTTAAGAAGAGCGAACGGTCGATTAGTATTCATCGATTCCAATTATTCTTTAAAATATTTCTAGCGTCGCATCGCTTATCTCGTCGTTAAAAAATAAAATCGATCCTCAAATCGACCTCTCGAGACTCGTATCACCAAGATTGTCGTATTTCGCGCACCCTTTGCGTAGCTACGATCGTAAACTTTTCTTTTTTTTTACATCCGCGGTTTACTTTTATGTCGCGAACGCTTTGTCCAATTTAAGAGAGAGAGAGAGACAGAAGGAAAAGTCGCTCCTTCGAACGATCTAGGCGTTCGAAATCGGTCCGCGAGGATTTGATCGCGTACCTGGGCGCAACGAAGCATGTAAATCTATCGTTTATCGAATTCAATTGTCGCTCGCTCGCGCCAAATGTTTATTCATCGCTCGCCCCCTCGAAAAATATGCGAGCTTATTCACGAGCGGAGTATCGCGTTTATTCGATTTTTCCATCCAATTTTTCCTCACTCCTGCGAGCTACTTTCCCTCGTAAATATCGCGAATCCGATCGACGATTCGTAAGCGTACCAAAGGGAATCGCACGAACGTACGAACTTTCCCCCTTTTTTTCACCCCGGAACGACGAGGGGGAGAGCAGAAATAATCGCGAGAACGCGCGCGTAATTTGACCTTAACGACGTCGTTTTACGCCCGTTACCAAACTTCGGTCGGACTACTCGAAAAAAATCGTAACCAGTCGCTAGCTTTATCCTGTTTCCCCGTTCGATTCCTTCGATCGTCCGCGATTACTCCGAAATTACGCGAAATTTTTTCTTTACAAATTTTCCACTTTTTATTTTCTCATTTCTTCCACGATTTTTACGACGTTCGACGAACTCCACGACGATTCGTTCCTTCGATCGTTCTCGATTCTTTCAAA
>JAITYT010000373.1:263706-277843 GCA_025433975.1 Liostenogaster flavolineata
AAACCGTTTCGACAAAATAAGCGAACGATACGTCGATTTGACCATCGAAGACGCGTCTGCGCACATTTTTTGGGAAACTTTGAACTCGAACGTCGTTTTTGTCACGCAGCCGGTTGCTACGTGCGTGTTTCCATCGAAACGATACGGCTTTCGCGAAACCTTTGTAAAAAAAGAAAGAAAAAAAATTGCTACACCTGTGAAAAAGGGCGACTGCGTGTTCGTAGACGGGAATACGCAACGTAAAAGCAACGACGACGACGACAACAAGTGGTCGGAGTCGTAATTTTCTCTGAAAAAAATGATACTGGGACGCCATTACGCGTCCATAGTTGCGTACATACGTACGCGGAGCGAATATAAATTTACGCGAGACTCGAGCTCCCTTCGCTTCTGTCCCTTCCTCCGATCCTCGTAACGAATGCACGTAGGTACGTCGCTCGAATAAAACGAGTTCTCAAAAGTGACATTTATCATGGCAATCGACGCAAATCGTAGGCGCGATATTCGCGATAAAAGTTATTTCGCAGTTTCGTGAGTTCCTCGTGTTATCGCCCTCGTTTTTTCGAATATCGCTGTGGAATGACGTGACAGACGCGTCGTTACCTGGCCAGGCGACGCCATTATTTCGAATACTCTCCAAAATTCATGTTGGAATAAATTCGTATTGTACGCGTTTAAATCGATGGCTCGTTGCAATCGTTCGATAATGACCGATTTTTTTTCTATCTGTCTTTACGTGGAAACCTAAGCGCGACGTCGGCCGCATGAACAATGCTTAAAAAAACGAAGCAGATGCGAGGTGAAAGGGTAAAAGGAAAAAAAGGAGAGAAAGACGAAGAAGAAGAAGAAGAAGAAGGAGAAAGGAAAAGGTTAAGGAGGGTAGGGGAAATATGGAGAAAAGCGAAAAAGATAGCGGTACATGATGAGTTATGGCAGCCTATAGGTGGTCGATAGAACGGCGTATATTTGCTGAATGCGCAATTTTTCTTAGTGATCTCGATAAATCACTTGTCTTTCTATTTTTCGTCCCTCATTTTTTCTCCTCTTTTTCCTTTCTTTCCATTCTTCTGCTCTCTTTTTCTTCGGTTTTACTCTCTTTCTCTCTCCAGGCATTAAGTGCGAGCTATTTTCCGCTATATTCAGCTATTTTCCTTAGTTTTCGCGAATCAAAGTAGCAAAAAAACATTTTTTTTGTTTTCTTTTTAAACATTCGTCGCGCGTATCGCGAAATCCGCAGCGTCGTACGTCTTCTTATTTTTCGATGGATGCGTATGCTTCTCGTAAGAACAAAACGCTCTCGTTGTCATGGACTTTCGCTTAATGGCCGATCGTTACGCGAAATAATTGATCGCGTGGATCGTACAATTGCCATTCTGATATTTTAATTGGACCAATGAAAGATACGAGTCGGAGAGGAGAGCAAATACTCTCGATTGTCAATTAATTTTATCGTGTTTCATCGGTGTTCCGCATCGTAACTATCCAACTCGTTTCGTTAAAATCATCGACGGTGTCGCGTTCTATTTTCTCTCTTTTACAAAAATATCTGTAACATCGCCAAAAAAAACCGATCGTATTTTCGCTTTCGCAAAATTGTAGATTTTGAAAAAAGATCCGAAAGACGAGTCGTGTTGAGATTTCGATCGAGAACTAAAGAATTCATTCGATATTCTTCTATTTTAATCGCGTTAAATTAAATCGCGGAGCAAAGAGTTTTCATTAAATAGAAAATCCTCTTCTTTTTCTCTCTGCGTTAATTTTACGTCTCACAGCACACACAGCGTACGTTTCGCGGTATGTATCGAGATACATATAAAAGAGGAAAGTGCGACGAACAGGTGCAAAAAAAAGGACAAGAACGTTCTCTAATTATCGGATTTCATTGGAGGAAGACGAAATGACGACATTAATACGATATAATGTCGATATTAATAAATCCGCGATGCAAACGAGCCAACGATGATGTCAATTAAATTTGCTTTGCATTCGATTACACGGTTTCGCGACTCGTACGTGGATTCGTTTCACTGCCAGAAAGCCGGGGGAGAAAGTTTCATCGATGTAATTAGATTCAGACGGAAAATCAAGATTTTAATCGAGTCGCGGAGGAAATTGTTTCGGCGAATATAATCAACTCGTTACAAAAATTCGATCGAAGCACGAATAATCCTCGCAGTGATCGATTGTTCTTGCTTTGACATGTCCAGCGAATGAAATTGATTCGCATTATTCGCGAGAACGAAGAACTAAACGCAGCCGTAAATACACGAAATGTGCGAAATAAAAGAAAATAATATCTTCCATTTATCGTCCGTTGAAATAATTCCTTTCTTCTTTCATCGTTTCTTTGTCGAGTAGACGCGTTTATTCCGAACGAAAAATTAATTCGAAACAAAAACGGAAAGTAGCTTTTTCGTCCAACTCTCCTTCGCTCACGATCAGCCTTATTTTAAAAATTAACCTAATTTTACTTGCGAGAGAACATAGACTAGTAGAGGAGAAACAAGCTGCACCGAGCTGTTTCGAACCAAAGTGATAAAATCTCACGTGGATTTAACTTGTAATAATAAACAAAAATTTACACTCTTTATCACGCAAACTACGCCGACGAATACGTAAGTAAATATTTTTCCAAAATTTTCAAAATTTCTATTGTATAAATTCATTCGATCTCTCTATTACGGTGACTCGATGCTTTTCGCGTATAAAATCATCGATCATCGAAGCGCATCGCGTCAACCGCGGTTCCTTTAGGCAACATAAATCACCCGATCCTTGATTAATCGAAGATGGACAAAGGACACGACGACAATGGCAAAGAGTTAATTCAATCGTCGTGACGTAATTTCCCGACGTATTACGATTTAACGTCGATGTGGAAGACCGATAGAGGGACAAGGGAGGGTGCAGCCTGTCAGAGGGAGGGGTAGGAAAAGGAGGAGGAGAATGAGAGGGGCATCCGATCCTCCACGGAATTCTCGAGAGCTTCATCGGAGAATCACTACGCGATCGTGTTTCACGGGGTCGGCTACAGACCCGTAAAAACACCGAGCGCTTCGACGAGAACAAACCCACATAAATGCGTCTGCATGCGAGCGATACGTTACCTCCTCCACAGTTCGTACGTACGTACGTATTGTATATTTATTTACCTAGTTGCGTGATACGGCTTTCGTGTTTTTTCGTTCTCTCTGGCCACCCTTGCGAGTCGCTACTGATGTTCGTCCGTCCATCATGCAGAAGACATCGTCATTTTGTATCTATTAAAGCCATCGAAATGTCTTTTCGTTTGAAACCATTTTTTATATGTTGGTTCGATGTCGACCAGAATTGAAGCATGCTGTAAGTAAATGTTACCAATCCGTATCCCTACGAATTTATTGGCTTATCCATTACCCGTATATACGTATGTATTTACACACCTAACTACGTGTTTTTTTGGCCACCCTTGCGAGTCGAGGGGGATGTTCGTCCATCCATCATGCAGAAGACATCGTCACTTTGTATCTATTAGAGCTATTAAAATATCTTTTCGTTTAAAGCCATTTTTTACAAGTTAGTTTGACGTCGATGGGAATCGATGCATGTTGTAAATAAATGTTACCAATTCGTATCCCTACGAATTTATTGGCTTATCCATTACCCGTATATACGTATGTATTTACACACCTATAATAGTTGCGTGATACGCTTTTCGTGTTTTTGTTCTCTCTGGCCACCCTTGCGAGTCGTGAGGGATGTTCGTCCGTCCATCATACAGAAGGCATCGTCATTTTGTATCTATCGGGGTATAGAAGGAAGGCGCGCGAAGGGACGCGTAGAGGCCGTATAATAGCGCGATGCTAACGCATAGCGAATCCTCTTTCGCTCGTTTACGTCGAACGTGAACGGCGTAACTGTTCTCACCGTTTCGTGGATTTTCTTTATCCTTCGTGTTGCGTGCACCGAAACTGTGATAGCCATCGAGTAAAGTCCTTATCCAACTAAATTCACGAAGGAAAATCTCTCGAGACTCTTCTTACGTCATTTCAGTTAAATCCTTCGTCGATGGTGTCGAAACGTCCCTTTTCATCGTATTGGAAGACGCATCATCGATGACTGGCTCGTCAGGCTAAATACCACGTTGCAAACGTATTTTCATTAAGAATGACGAATGAAATTTATTTTTCATTTCATCATATTAAATTTATTTTTCAATTTTTCTCGTCGCGCCATCGCACGGTTAGAGTTCGAACTCACCCGAAGATTTTAGCCTGTACTCGATTAATCGCACGACTCGTAATTCATCGTGGAAGAAGCGTAGATTCGTCGTCCTTCTGCGCTATGACACAAACGAGACGCAAGTTGACCAACGGCGAGCCAAGATCGAGCGATGACGAAGCTACGAAACAGTAACTTCCTATTATCATCGTCATCGATGTTAACGAAGTTGCCTTATCTCTAAACCGAGTCTCCAACTCCAACCCATTAAGCGATAACTGCTGCTCGTCACGGGTGAGCGTCGTGTCGGGACTCGATTACGTAATTTTTTGCGTACGTAAGCTCGTACACCAATTCGACACTCGTCGGACTCGACTTCGTCTTTCGACTCCACGCGAATGGACCGACGCGACCGATCGATCCAACCGGTGAAAGGTTAGAGATCAATGGACGAAGAAAAAGTAGCAGGGATAAGACCAGCTGATCGAAGGCGAGAACTTTCGAGCAATCGCCAGTTCGAATAGTTCCAGCAGCTATTTGTAATGTTTGGACGTATACGTAAGAGCGTAAGCGCGTACGAACTCGTAGAGGTGTTCAGGTAGCTTATGGGCGTCGATCGTATAACTTTGATGCAGGCAGTGCGGACGCGCACCTGCCGATGTCGACAGGTTATTGGCAGTTGGAGGGCTGAAAATGCCGCGACCGTGTATCGCGGCAGCCCATTTTCCAGCTTTACGATGACGGCTATTGTTATTGGCGTCGGTGGGTTCCAGCAGCGCGAGGTGACGGCGAAGAAGCACGAGGAAGAGGAGGTGAAAGAGAAGCACGTCGAGTCATAGTTGCGTCCAGTGTCGGCGATTGGACGGAGCCTTCCGGGATAAGATGAACGCGCTACTAAAGGACCAACTCGACTGACTACGTGCGTTTTTAATCCATCGCTTTTAGTTTCATTATCCCATTTTCGAGCTCGTTTCAATGTCTTTTTTTAACGTCGGGTGATCGTCGATATTCGACTGTTGTTCGGGAAGTCATTTCGTTTTTTCCCAACAGTTTTTCATCAAAACAACATTCGAAAACCTAAAGAAACATAGAAAACAACGTTTTTTTCAGAAAAAAACGAAATGATTTTACGAACAACCTAATATTTGCATGACGAGGGAGAAAGAGAGAAAGATATTTCTCTAGAATTTTTTTTACTATCCTTTGAAGAATCGATCGAGGCTAGTTTACGTACGTCCCCTTAATAACTTTTCTTTCACCTCTTGAAAATAGGAAGGAGCGAAGAAATTTAGGAAAAAGCAAAAAAAGAGGGATGATCCCCATCGATCTTCCACCGCGAGTCCGACGTTGAGAAAAAAGGGATTTCAAGCGGACGATCGATCGCTTCCAACGATAAACCGTTCGAAATAACTCGACGAAGATCGAAGGCGACGCGAGTCGAGACGTGGCGCGTCCTTTTAACCGTTAAATCCTTTTTGGAAGAGACGAGTGCCTGCCGAGCGCACTGGACACGCGCGAATGTACTCTCTCTACGTATGCCGAGATCGCTTCCTTTCTCTTCCTCCTCCTCTTCTTATTCTTATTCTTCTTTGTCATAGTCGTCCTCCAATCCGGTATTCCCCTCGATCCTTCGCGGAAAAAGGTCGATGTGTGCGGCTGACAGGGACGTGTGCCATTGCCCTCGACAAAAAGGATCGATCGGCTCCAGCGTGTGCCGTTGAACGAAAAACCTCCTCCGAGAGGAGCTTGGGAATTAATGATCCCTACGACCTTGAGGTAATTGCCTTCCCCGTGGCTCCTTTTATCGCGACCAAGATGTACAATTAACCTGGGGAGAATTTGGTGGAACTTGGCGCTTCCGACTCCCCTTCGAACCTTTTCCATCTTTTCCTTCTTTCTGTAATTCTTCCCGAAAATGTGTTGCGATTGACGTCACCAGTCAACTATTGGGTTGTCCAGAAAGTTCGTGCCGATTTTCGGTTTTTTCTAAATTTATTTAATATTTTATTATTTATATTATATTTTTTATTATATATTTTATTATATATATATATAAAATAAATAATTATATATGTATTATATCATTAATTTTTTTTCTTCGACAAAAATGGATCTTCGAAAAAAAAAGAAAAAATTTTTCTTCAAAATCGGCACGAACTTTCCGGACAACCCAATATACAGTCCGTTTACGAGCACGGCTCGACGTCTACGAGATCGCACAAGGTTAGGGTCTATTTTGTTTTGATACGTTTAGTCTATCCTAGCGTTTCGCTGTCTAGTGCTCTGCTGTTCGAGCGCTTGGCATTTTTCTTTTCGTAAGAGCAGTCTTCGTTTGGGTACCGTGCGGTAAGCACGAAGTTGTATAATTTTATATTAAACTTCCACTTTATCATTACAGTTGTGTGCTTTACTCCGCTTCAAAAACCCAGCAAAATGTTTGCATCGGAAAAGGGCTAAGGCGAAGTAATGTATAAATTATTGTAATAACGTTCTCTTCGCCTCTCGGGCTAGAAGGACGCCTTGTAGGAATGGAAAACTAGCTGGACGAGTCCCCGTAAGAAAAAACATCTAGGAGTCTCTTGAAAACGAAGAACAGCCCCCAAAAGTGACTCGGTAGCGTTTCTATATTCTTCTCCATTAGCAAAGGCGTTTCTCGATACGCGATTTGTTTTTGTCCATTGGCATTGCATTGTTGCTTTTATTAATATTATTGTTGAAATAATCCAACAGTTCGTAATCTCGCTTCTTTACGTTTACGCTCGGGAAGTATTCGGAGTTCAGATCCAATAGCTGCAACTTGGCTATTTCATGCGACTCTAGAAACGATTCTACGATCGATTTCGAATAAAGAAAGCTTCGAACGACCCCAATTTGCAATATACGCAAGCTCCGTGAAATCGAGGATCGCGACAATTTCGATTGTGCGCGTACATCCGTGGGCTACGCGTATTATCGCCGAGTTTAATTGAGATTTTAGGTGCTCAAAGGCATCGAGTATCGACGATTGACACCGGAAGGGTAGAAAATTTGGCCATTTTTCGACAGAAATTTTCTACGCACGTCGAGACTCCTTCGAGGCTCTATTCGACCCTCGATCGTCCTTCGAGTCCTCATTTCTTTTCTGCCTTCCACTCGCAACGACTCGTCCGTTCGTAACGCGTCTTAATTCTCTAGGATCCGTGTCAAGCGTCACTCGACGACTCAAGCGAGACTCGGTCGCGTCGCCTTCGAGCCGACGTCGAGCGATACTCGACGATAGACCGGCTACAACGAGACTCGCGTCGAAGAACTCTCGACGTGAGACTGCAAAGGGTTAAGGAGCGCCATTTCGAGATTGTAAAAGAGTCCACTCGCGAGATTTCGGGATCGTCTCGAGCCTGGGCTGGCCCGATGCTTTTTCGCCTGCCGTCGCGATCAAACGCGATTCGAACGATTGTCTCTCGGTGTCAAACTTCGTCGAAAACGAAGATAACATTTCTTTCGAATTTTTCATACACCGAGTCAAGAAGATAGTCAAAAATCGAATTTCGATTATTATTCGTGGAATCGTCAGCGAATGAAAATATTTGTCCTAAAAATCGAAAAAGTCTATCTTTCAGAGCGACTTGTAGATTTTCCTCTGGTACTGGCTTAGCATGAACAGCGAAAGGAAGAATCGAAGAAAGAAAGAAAGAAAGAAAGAAAGAAAAAATTCGTAAGTCGAATTTTTTTTTAATACTTTGCCGGCCGCTGTCACTACGCGTGACTTCTTTTCGCCACTAATGATGCTATTTTATCATTACAATATTTTTATAGGAATACATTTAGACGCAATTTTTAGAGAATCGATTGCTTGCACTGCTCTCCTTTTCCAATTTACCAGATAGTCTTTCGTTAAAATCTTACATTACTAATCAAATCTGTAGGATAGGATATTCGGGACAGCTAGATGCGACTAGGCATTAGTGCCAACTCCTAGGATGGGGTACTAATGGCGGTATGGCCGTGACGATGCAACCGGTAGGTAGGGGAAAGGGCATAAAGACAGTTCAGGGAAAGAATTGTTGCAGAAAGGATCGTAGTCGTGAGAATTGTGGAAAGGATTATAGTAGCCAATGTAGTAAGAGTGTGAGAGTGAGTCATAGAGAGTCGCGGTTGTATAGTAATTGTTATTGTTGCGTTGTGCTGTAATAAAGACTGTAGAGGGTGTTGCAGTGCGAGATATTCCAATTAAATTTATTAATTAACGATTATCTGTGTGTGTGTGAAATCCCACTTCTACATCCTCCCAATCTCACAAATTCTATTAAAATGATGTAGTAGAACCCGCGTGAGACTCGCCGGCGCCATTTTAACGGCGATACGATAAACGAGTGGCTGTTAAAGTGTTAAATCTCTCATAATATTCTTCGCGAGTGAAATGATTCTTCCGTAATCCCTGCGCTTAATCAAGGATCGATCGAATTAGCTTGTCTTACCTCCTGCGATGATGACGTCGATGACGTCGTCTCGATCGATTCTGCGTGGTGGTCTCCGATCGGATGGTCGACGCGTCGTCGTGATTTTCCTTGGGGTATCTCAGTGTCGTCCAAGCACTCATCGCCGTCGTCGTCGTCGTCGTCGTTGCGAATTCCGCGTCGAAAGGCGACTTCGTGGTGGCGTGCCTCATTCTTGGGATCTCCATCGTCGACGTGGTTTTCGCAGGGTCGCGTTGCTTTTGCCTCTTACCGGAGTGTCTCCTCTTCGAGGCCGGTGTCGTGGATTTCAATCTGCATCGCAACGAGAACGATAAAGCTGTTAGGTCGTCTCCTATAACAGGACGATCTTCGAATTTCACGCGTACAAACAACAGGCGCGTCGCTTAGACGATTAGTAGAGTCCTATCGTTTTTGGCGTCGCTCTGAGCAACGAAGTAATTTTTGCTTTCTAGCGATTCTATCAGATCGTCAAGGAAATTTTGTAAAATTGTAGAATTGGTGAAAATTACTAACTAATTATAATAATTTTACTACAAATTATTAATATCAGGTTATTTGAAAAGTAATTTCGTTTTTTAAATGAAAAACATTATTTTTCATGTTTTTGAATGTTGTTTTTATGAAAAACTCTTGGGAAAAATGGAATCACTTTCCGAACAACTTTCTTTCCAAGAATCCTATTGAAAGACCCTCGAAGTAGAAATTATAGCTTCGTATTATCCGTTTCAAAGTGTCATTAGTCCGAGAGAAGAAAAATCCATCAAAAGTTAACCCTTTTTCACCAACCAAATCACGTCGGTTGACCTCGAATTACCACGACCTAACTGATAAAAATCTGCCTACAATAAGAAATCCCTTTTGATCCGACCTCGAAATCCTTGATCTCGAAGCAAAAATTGTCTCGATGTAGCTCCCTTTTGGGACAAGTTCGCTGGAGAGGTGGAAGTCGCTAAAAATCTATTCCCCGTTCTTCGTCGACTTTGGGTCAAATATCGGAACATCCAACCCGTTTAAATCTTGCGTCCGACTTCGAGTGGACCTCCCAATCACGACTTAGCCCGCTCCTCCACGAGAGGAAATCCCCGCTCACCTGATCTCGAAGCCCTCGTCTTTCACCGCGGGATTGGTGTCGTCGCTTCTTAGAGCAAATTCGCCGTCTTCGGAATCGCCAGCCATGCTGTACTGATTGCGGTCCACGGTGATCGATTTCCCCCGAGTATTGGCGTGATGTCGACGCCGCGCTCGACGATTGTCCTGCTGCCGTTGCCTCCGTTGCTCCTCGCGATCGTTCTCTTCGTCCTCCGCGTCTTCATCCGCGTCCACCTCGTCGTTCTCCTCGTCGTCGTCGTCGTCGTTATTGTCGTTTTCCGTCAGCACTTCGTGGTGGAAGTGCGCTTCCTTGTTGGCCTGGTGCTCGTTCTTGAACTGCAGGATCTCTGTTTCGAAAGGATCATCGTTAACCATTTCCCTACTACGGGCCACTATAGTGGCCCTCCAAGATGCCAGTCGCAAAGACGGACGCCGGTTATAGTCGGTGGCATCGCGGACTGATCAGGCATGGCAGCTATTCTTGTACGATTTTTGACGTGGGATCCCGCTCACAGGCGGACGTTGGTGGAACAAAACACCGTAGCGAAAGGGTTAACAGGACGAAGATGAACGGACGATCGACAGGATCGACAAGATAGGAAGACGCGAGGTTGAGATATCGACGGATCCAAGAAGCCAATTCGCTCGAACTCACCTGTCAGACCTTCCTCTTCCACCTGCAGGCCCTCCTTCAGCACCTCGTCCCTGTACTTCTCCAACTCCTCGAGGTAGCTCTTGTTTAGCTTCTGCTGGCGCCATTCCGTCTCGTATTTTACGTTCGGCAGGGCTATGTCGCCTAGGAAGCCACCTGCGAATCAGAGCGAAGCAAACGTGCTCTCGGTGAAAGGATCGAAGCAACGTCTTTTGCGAGTCTTTTTCGAGGAAGGAAGAAGATCGCGAACGTTCTTACGAAGAGCAACTCGCTTATAAATACGATCGTCTTGAATTTCATATTTAAAGAAATATCCAAATATGTATTTAAAAAAAACGTTTAGGAAAATTTCATTGGAATTTGTATAAATTCATGAATGGAAACGAAAGTTGCAAAAATGAATGAATCGAAGGAGAAAAGGGAAATATTTTTAAAAACTTGCGTCCAATCCAAAAGATCCAGAAACGTATCAGGATTTCGACGTTCTCGGTAAAACAATCGAACGAACGTCTTTTGCCAGTCTTTTTCGTGGATAGAAGTCGTGAACTTCGCATTAAAAAAAATCCAAAAAAGTATTCGCAATAGTTTCATTGAAATCTGCATAATTTCATCGACGGAAACAAACGGAAGCTGAAAAAATGAACGAATCGAAGGGAAAAAAGAGGAATCGCGAAAGAACCTTGCGTCCGGAAACGTCCAAAAACGTGTCAGCACGATCTTGGCCAATATTTACCGCAACGAAGGCACGATATTTCGCAAGACAGCGAGTTCTGCGTTTGATATCGCGTCGGAATGAATTAATTGACGAGCGAATGACGTCACCTCTCCCACCGGGTGGGTGATTTTTTCGCGATTGAAATTTCAACGGAACGAAAAGATAGGAGAGACACGCTGCGCCTACGCGCGCCCATGCATGCGAGCACACGATCTATCGTTCTCTCGCAATCGGCCGGGGAGGACGGTCAAGGAGGCCGCACGGACCAACTCTCCATACTTTCCTGGAAAGTCGATCGCCTTTTCGAGCCACTGGCCCCGGGGACGAACCTATTATCGGCCACCATAAATCATCAAACGCGTTATCACCGCGCGAAGAGGAGCTCGTTCTACGGCTGTTGCGCGACCCGATGTAAACAGCTTCGCTCGTTGTATCGTCGAGGCGAGCAGCTCGCGCGGCTTTTCGCGGGAGGACTCGCAAACGAGGAACGGCTTGATAAAAATGGTGACGAACGAAACGGGCGAGAAACGAAGGGAAAGAGAGAGAGAGAGAGAGAGAGAGAGAGAGAGAGAGAGAGAAAAGGAGAAACAGATCGATATAAAATTATTTTATCGTCGTCGTGTTATCCGAACATTATCTTACGTAAATTATGGTATTCGAGCCAATGGACGTCGATACGGACGTTTAATGGATACCGAAGTTACGAGAGATTCGGAATTGTATTCGGTTTGAATCGGTTTTGTAGTTTGAAATTGCTAAAAAAAAAGAACGGATTCTCGTCCGCACGGATGTAATTTCTATGGCGAAATTTTCGTGGTAGAAAAGACGAAGGCCATAATTTTTTAAACGAATCACCAAGCGACTTACGACTCCTCGGAGAGTACAGACACGATGTCCATATTCCCAAGTTATCGATTACTTTTTTAGGACGCACGGTAACGAGAACTCGCTCAGACTGTGCGCGACCGTGCGTGTGTCGTCTTATGGAAGACGAACGATACCATCTGATCGAAGCGGAAACGAGGTACGAGCCTAACAAGAACGAAGGAAGGAAGGAAAAGAGAGTGAAACGACGTCGCGTGGAAATCGCGTCGAACGTGAGAAGGACGAAGAATCGCGGAGGTGGAAGCGACGCTTATCGAATTTCCCATCGACATGCCTTCGGCTTTTTTCGATGGTGCTTTCGAGCAGCTCGCCGTAATTAGATCGTTGGAAATGGAGAAGAACGAGCGAGAGACGCCTGTGATTCCTGCTCGGCTGGGGACCGTCGTTTATCCTGCTTTATATCTCGAGTCTCCGACGGTTTCTTCGTTCTACCGTTGCTTGGGAGCCCTTAAAACTTTCAAAATTATATACAGAAACTCTCCTTTTCTCGCGTTTAATTTTTCTCCTTCCCACCTCTTCCTCGAGCACCGTATAATCTCGAAAAAAGTCTATCTTTTAGTCGCCAGTATCTCTGGCAATATTATTATGGAAAGTAAATTTTCGTCTCGCGAATTTTTTCCTCTACCGAACGAATTCATTCCTCAAAGGGGGCGGCTATTCGAATAGAATTAACCTACCTGCCTATTTTCTATTGGTTTCTAGGTCAAAGCAAGATTCTTCGTTCTTTTCGTTTTGATTTTCGCATCGGTTCGAACGATTTTTCTAATTTCTCTATGACTCGTCCCTCTTCCTTTTCTTTCTTTTCATCGATTCGTTCGACAGCGAAAGAGGAAGAGGCTCGAGAAAGGAAGGATAAAAGATCGTCGAAACATCGAATAAAATTGAAGTGAATTTCGATCGATCCAAGAGAAACGAATCTTTTCGTGCGACGAGCGGAAATAAGAAGATTTCCATCGATTCGCCTTTCGTTTTCGCGTTATCTCGATAACTCGAGAAAGAAAAGAATTTCTATCATTGCGATCTTTTCGTTTTCCTTGATCGGACGATATTATTCGACTCTCATTTTTCACGCGTTAAACGTATTACATCGACTTCAATCGAAATGCGCACGCGAATAACGAGAAAAAAGCTTGAGATCTTTCGCGTTTCGCGATTCGTTCGTCTTACCTCGAGTTACCGACTCGAGTCTCGCGTTCTCGCTGCAACGCGAGATCACCCGAAAGAAATTCCACTGGAGATCCGATACGTAGGAAGGAAGCATATAGACAGTACGTAAATACGTGCATCGAAAATTGGCAAGGCTCTACTCGACGTTCGATTCTCGATGATCGCGTAAAAAGGGCCAGGTAAATTCGCATTTAAATCGAGGCGCTCTTTGAAATGAAACGCGAAGAGGTAAAAAAGGTTGCGATTTGGCGCAATATCGCGATTTATCGAGTCCCTTTTGCTAGCGGCGAGTCGCGTAAGCGCTGTTCGAGCTACGGAATTACGATCACTTTGATGTAGGCGCGTTTGATCGAGGGATCGTCGATTTTACTTAAACGCACGCACGCACGCACGTACGAACGTTGGTAGGAAGAGAAGCAAGCGATACTCGCTCGTACGTCGCGAACGAGAGCCGCGTTAACGAACGTTCCTATTTCAAGCGGGTGCTCGAACGCGCTCTCGCGTATAACGCCTGCCAATTAACGTTTTAATTCCTGCTTCATTAATTGTACGTACGCGCATGGGGCCAGCCTCGCGCCTTAAAAACGTTTGGGCGAGAGTCGCTCTTTTTCACTGAATTCTCTCCCCTCGGCGAAAATATCTGCGCGACGCGAAGAAAAGTTCGCGGGACGCGTTGGAAATTTGTCCTTCAGACGCGAGCATAGTTTTAGGTCCAAAAGACGTTTGGCTTCTTCCAGTGACTTTTTGCTGGTTAACAAATTTTCCAGGATTCGAATAAATGTGCTTAAGACGCATTACAAATTTTGATGTTAAACCAATTCAATGTTCAGTCACGGAAATGGTCTCGCGATTAAAAAAGTTTGAGTCTTTTTCGGCCATTTTTGCACGATAACAATTTTTCCGGGTTTTAACGAAACGTTCGCGGACGCGCTGGAAATTTTAACCTCGAGCGATTTCGTCGTTCCAACGCGA
>JAITYT010000373.1:329966-340949 GCA_025433975.1 Liostenogaster flavolineata
TTTTTTTTTTTCTTTTGTCGCGTGACGCAAAGAAATTAATAATTGGAAGGGCGATTGATTCGTGAGGCAGACGTTACAAACACCGTCGTTACTGCAAATACAAATGATTCGTACAAAAGATCGTTAAAGTATGATAGATTAGGGAAAAAATGAAGATGTTCGGGGAAATATCGAATTAAACGATTGGATAAAGTCTGAAGAGCTTCACGCTCTTATTAAACGCTCGATACTAAAATTATACGCGTTGCCTTGATTGCTCGATGTTATGCTTTCGTGTTTGAAATTTCTTATCGCGCGACGCGAAGGAAGAAACGAATCGAACAACGAAGACAGCGTTAACGACCCGTGGAAGAATATTCAATAATTTCTCAATCGTTCGTGATATACGGATTTGCCGGTAATTGCGTTGTGTTTATTTCTGAGAATCGTCGTATCGACTTATCGCATGGAAATCCGAAATGCATTGGCGATAATCAGTATCCGAAGGTTTTCCCGTTATAACGTCTTATTTGCGATCGAACGATGAGTCGACTTATACTCGTTTATAACGAGAAGGAGAGAATGATCTCATCTCTTCTCTCGATGATTTATCGTTCAATGTATCTGAATTTGCAGTACGTAAAAGATGATAGCTTATCGTGTCATTGATAATTTGTTGATTCCATATAAACGAGAAGCGTTCAAAAAAAATTCCACGAATTTCTTAGTAAATACAACGGACATCTTTTTCTTTTTTTTTTTCTTTGAAAACGCGTACGCGATACTACGAAAATACGTGTCGACACGAAAGTATCTCGTAACTTCCTCGTTCGTTTCGTAATCGGAAATATAATTAAATAATTAAATAATCGCAAGATTGCGAGAAAATCAAAGAAACGTTACGTACGCGACGCAGTGACGATATTTCTCTTCGTATTTCGACAAAAAGACGAAATTTCGCGCGAGATTCATTCGATGAATTCGAGCTTGATTTGCCAATGTTCGTCAAAGAAACCTTTCGTTCGAGTGATTCCGCGCGACGTCGCTCACGTTCGTTGAAAAACTTCCCTCTCGTCGACGAAAAATCTTTCCTCGCGTTTGGATTACTTTTCAAGTCGACCGACGATCCCGATACTTCTCGACTCTTCGACGTTCACCAGGGACGTTTCTGTGAGATCAGCAAACTTTGTCGTCATCGTGATTAAAAAAGCGTAGGAAAATCGGCACTGCGGTGTTTTTCCGCTCGACACATCGACGAGTTTCGTTAATACGTTAAGACGTTAACACATTGACAGCCGGCGACACAAGAGACATTTAAAGCCTGAGCGCTGGCAACGTATCCGGCCACTTAAATCCCTTAAACGTCTTATTCGCTTGTTTCTGATCAATGAATAGCCAAAAAAATATTCAAAACAATATATATTTTCGTAAAGTAGTACATCTTATTTGCATATTCGTCATATACAATTTAACGGTAATTTAAAGTACAAACAAAATCGAAATTTTTAATTTATAATTATAGAAAAAAATACAGTTTCTCATTTCATGGTGCATTATTACATATATATAACGTAAACGGAAAAGAAAAGTTTTAATATTTAAGGCAAGTGTGAAACCCGCATTTTCGCGGGGCCGGCTGTCAATGTGTTAAGATGTTAGGACTTTCTTTTTACGTTGAAACGACGTTCGATAATAACTCGCAAAAATTGGTTTTAATGTATCTTCGTTCGACGTTTTTTCTTTTTTGAAACCGTCGTGTTAACATCGAGAACGCGATGACTTTCGAGCGGAACGATTCTCGTCGCTTGAATTCACCGCAATAACGACGTTAAAGTCGTGACAGTGCTTCGAGTTCCTTATCGAGAACAAAAAATTACGTTCTTGGATTCGCACTAATTCTGACTCGAATTCGAATTAACGGAAGCCTGCCGCTCCGTCGATCGTATTCCCATACGCGCTGGAAGGTATCCGGTTAGTCGCAGGTTGTTAGCATTTTGTTGCGCTTTGCAAAATTAAATTTTTTATCGGTAAAAGTTTCGTTCGCGTTATTTATCGTCGCATTTATTCGCGCGTGTGCTCGTGGGTGAAGGATCGACGCGATGTTTACCCTGTTGTTTGGAAATTCGTACGAAATATATTTAAAACACGGCTATTGGCTCGAAACAAATATTTATTTTCAATGGTAAAAAGGAAAAAGAAACCGCGATCGAAAAGTAGAACGAGCGATTCGAAGGCCGAATAGGGCGTACCGCCCTTGTTTCTGCTTTTCTTTTTTTGTTTTACGTTTCAAACGCATATTCGTCATCGTTGTGAATCGTTCGAACGTTCATAAGATTCTCCATGAGTATCCGTAAATCGCAATATCGCGTCTTTCATCGATGGAAAAGTCGAAGAGATTCTCATATACAATTTATTGGATCTTACCTTTCCGAGACTTCTCTTTCAACGGAAAGGGGCTATCTTCGAAAGAGAATAAATTTTGACTCCTCCTTCGTAGCGATAAAAAATAACGAAGAAATTTTCTTTTACTGCTACTCGTAATTTCTCTCGAAATCGAACGTTTTGCGAATTTTTATGTCGTCGTTGTCATCGTGCATAGCACGACGAAAATAAACAAAAGACCCTGGCGTGTACCATCGCGAGAAAAATCAAAATAGAGTCGGCACGACGTGAAAATCTCAATTACGATTTTAAAAACTAATATAAAAGCGAATGTTCGTTTTGTCTGTAGTTCGACGCGCCGACCTTTCGAACGCGCAACTTTTAATTCGCGCGATATTTCACGATCCCGATCGATATTCATCGTGTCGCCTGGGGGACGCGAACAGGAAGGGAGGAAAAAACAGTGAAAAAAAGAAGGAAAAGGGGGATAGAAAAAAAAAGAAGTTATTTTCACAGATTTATTATCGAAAAAGGTCGAAGTCAAAAATTACAACGATCGATCTTAACGCGACGGATCGATCGCGATTCGCGACCGAAACGTTGCATCTCGCGCGGACGTGGCCCGGAATTATTTTTAAACGGTCGATATCTCACGACGCGTTTGAAGAATCGTCGAGTGGACGCTCGTCCTCGCGCGGCAACGCGCGACTAGGGGCGCGTCATTCGTGCCGCGATTAAACGCGACGACAATCGTCGACGATGATCCGCTTTTAACTCGACGACGACGACGACGACGACGAGGAGGAGGAGGAGGAGGAGTGTCGAATCGTCCTTGGTCCTCCTCGGACAAAATCGACGTCCGAATGACAAACGGATAATCGAGCTCTCGGTGGCCGCGAGAAGCGCGGAAAATAAAATAAACGATAAATGCGCGGATGAACGGACGGACGGACGGACGGATGAATGAACGCGTAGATGGAAGAATGGATGAATGGATGGATGGATGGATGCGTTTTGTTTTATACGTCGGTGACGTCCACCGACTCCTGTTCTCGCTCTCCCTCCATCTCCGAAAACGGCAAAAGTGTCACGAACACGCGATCCCTGCCACACCGAGGAAGAGAATCATGTCGTGTTTCACTCGGAAAAATCTCCGTTTACGAGGAGGACAGCGAGGGACGCGCTAACGGGGCTAAACGAGGGTGAGCTCGGATTTTGGTCTCCTTACAAGGTGAAATTCGTCTTTTTCTTTTTTTCTCCGCGCGTCTTTACTATGATCCTTTAATGACGATCGTACGACGACGATTATTTAATTAAGAAAATTTGTTGATTAAGAACGATCACTGTTTCATCGGTTTCTTCTTTGATAAAAGTCCTGCGTTTCCAATCGTTTTTACTTGTCCATTTTTTAATGACGCTTGTAGGAAAGCAACGATTCGATTATGCAGCTGCTTAACAGGTCGATTTTCGCTTGCGATCTTGAGGAGAACACCTCGTCTTCGGCATCTTTATTCGTCCTTCGTTGATCATACGCCATTGATTTACTTATGAATTTACAATGATTTAATTAAGCGATTTTATTAATTAAGAACATTTATTGTTTGATCGATTTCTTCTTTAAAAAGAGTCCTCCGTTTCCAATCGTCTCCGCTTGTCTGTTGTCTATTGTTTTTCGATCTGTTGACGATCGATCGCGATCTTTTCTTACCTCGAACATCACCGATGATCGCGGATTATCGTAGCCTGAATTTCATGATAACTTTTCGCGAATTTTACTTTCGTTCGTTGCGGCTAAAAATAGGAAAAATTGCAAGTGATGCGAGTGGCTTCGGCTTGATTGGCAGTCGAGAGTGCGTTGATCTCTCGATGTTATAAACGCTGGTGAAATAATGGTCAATAACGATGGTCACTGACAGACTCCGCTTGGAGAAGTTCGATGCATGATCGACGTACGATTTCCATTTTATTTACATTTCCATTTTATTTTTAAATTTAATTTAATTCAACTTCGTTTTACGTTGTTTTATATCACCGTCAGCGACGGCGGTAGAAGTGGTGGTATTAGCGGGGGAAAAGATATAGTATTTGATTGAAAATACGGAATGCGACCAATTACGGTTAAAATGACAGGGCGAATAAGCGTAAAATTTGTAACGCGCCGATGCGTCATCCTCGTATGCGCAAAAAAGGCTGTGTCAACGCAAACGCAAATCGATTTCAGTGAAATCGAGAAAATTCATTTATGATAAACGAAAGAAAAGGAAGAACGCAGAAAGGAACGATCGTTCTAATAATTACGAGAAAAAATTGCCATGGTAAAAGGAAAGGATAGAAAACGAGTTCAAAACGATTTATGAAAAATCAATCGTGAAATTAACGTTGGCTGTACTCTTGTACTCGACGAATTACGAACAGATAGTAAATAATTATATTTAATTTACGATCGATTGCTCCGCTAGTCGAGTAGATCGCGATTAAAAAATATCGCGACTGTCGCGACGATTAAGAAACGATCGATGGTTGGAAATCCCTTCGAATTGAATCGTTTTTCCTACGTTCTACGTATTTACTCGTCTTGGAGCGCGTTGCGCGAGATGACCGAAACGAAAATACGCACGGAGAAGGACGAGCCAAGAGAAAGGAAGCGCGATAGTCGACGCGGTCTAATAAGAAAATAATCAGACTGATTCCGGTTAATCAAGACTTCAAGGGAAAAATCGTTGCTCGAATCTCGCTTAACGTCTGTAATTTTCGTATCCGAATAAGTCCTCGCTCTAACGCACGCAGCTCCGTCATTTAGCGGACTTCGTTTATTTCTCCGCGGCTCGTGGAAAAAATTTCAAACCTGGTGGATTTTTTCTCTTGGATTTTCATAAGTTCGAAGGACAGCAGGTCGCTCGCGATTGCGTGATACATGTGCCAGTACGTAAGTAGTTTCAGACCGAGTTGGAATTTTCTGATGGCACGACGGACCGGAAAATGGACGGCGGAATTTATTATCATTTTGATTTCTTTTGGGATGGAATTTGCCTATGGTAAAAACGAGTCGGCTAACGAGTGGAATTTTCCTCGTCGCGTTGCACGTCGAACCTCGAAGTTTTCATTTTTCGCGAAATCGAGAAAAGCCACTCGCGATATCGCGCGAAGAAGAAACGCGTCCGTTCGCGAAACTGACTCGAAAAGCGTCGCTTCGCTGCGTCGTGTTTCGTTCTTGCATCGTTTAGCGTGGACTGACTTTCGACACTCGAGGAAACGTTCGCTCGCATTCGTCATACATCCTCTCGCGAGATTTGCATAGCGACGAGCGACCTTGTCGTCGTGACAATGAAAAGCGTCTGTCGAACAGAAAGGAACCGTGTCGCGTGACCGACAGTTTTTCAACGTTTCGACATTTTTAACATCTCGCGTGACGGACGATTTGTACCGAAAACCAACGACAGCTTCTCCATTACGGAGAATCGCCGGTTCTACACTTTTTTTCCAGCTTCGTCTTCGATTATCGACGAGGTCGCTTGAACTCCATTCGGTGTCCCATCAGTGGCAGTGGCACTCGCGATGCGGTTGCCATTCAAAATCGACGACTCAACGCGTCTTCCACCTCGATCGGTCTACTGTTTTCTAAAGTAAGTTAGGAATAGCACTTACGAATTTAATTCGTCGATTTTGTCTTCGACGATTGTCTATTTTTCCTTTTTAACATATTCCTTTATTTCACGCAGCTTGCGAAACGAAGGAAACCGTTTGACTCCTCGATCTGCCGAATGTCGACGTTACACGATGACGTAAGAGAAACGCGATTGTTCTTAAGTGCGTCAAATCGTGTCGTTTTCGATGCAAAGAAAAATTTTACCGCGGGAGGAAGACGCGTTACATCGAAACCGAGATGAGATCCGCGGTGAAGAAGATTCGATTTTTGTTTTAATATCGAAAATTCAAGAGGAAACATAACTCGCGCAGGACTTGTGCGCAAAAGGTGCGCGTGTTCCTAAGTGCGTCAAATAGTGTCGCTTTTGCCCAAAAAAGAAAAATTTTATCGCGGAAGGAAGACGCGTTACATCGAAACCGAGATGAGATCCGCAGTGAAGAAGGTTCGATTTTTGTTTTAGTGTCGAAAATTCGAGAGAATCGATAACTCGCGCAGGACTTGTACAAAAATTCACCCGTCTCTTAAGTGTCGTTTCAAAAATAAAAAGAAATGTCGGAAGAAAAACGCCTTGCATCGAAATCGAAACGAAATTCTCGAGAATATTCGATTTTAATCGTTGATAATTCGTAAATAAAAGGACTGGTAAATTCGAGATAAACGATAGGATAAATTCGTACAGGACTCGATCTTAGTTTCGATGATCGTAGTCTTTGTTTCGGAACATTCGCGAAGCGGACAACGAGAGGAGAAGAGAGGAAGGAAGTAAGCACGATCGAGACGATAACGAGAGTTTCGCAATTCCCGCAACACGTGGCACTGAAAGTGCGGAACGAACGGCGCGGATCGAGCGAGGGAAGCCGGAAGATACGATCCGACTTACGTCCAATATGGTAAAAGTACGCCGGTGGGAATAGTTCGACCTACGACCGCGAAGGTTTAATAAAGAACGGCTTATGAAGAACGATAATCGACGAATCGTCGCCCCTTTACGCCGTATTGCCAGCCGAGACAACGCCGAGGGACTCGACGAGCTCTTCGAGGCGACACGCTGCCCTACTGCAGGAACAAATTTTTTTATTGCGTCTAGTTTTACTTCGTGGTGCGCGCGTTCACATTTCCCTTGTATTTCTGCGCACAAACGATCGTCGTTTGAGAAAAAACTTTTCCTATTATGGATTTAATACGTATCGTCGAAAAGTAGTTTTTACTCTTTCGATAAGAATTTATTACGTACGGTTCTCAAGAATATAAAAGAAAAAGTGTAGACCGTGGGTCGATCGTCGTTCGAGCAAAAACGTTTTATGATAAATTTAACAGAAGTCATTGAAAATCATTTTTACGCTTTTAATAAAATTTATTCTCGCACGCTCGAATAACGTACAATTTTCAAGAATAGAAGAAAAAAATTGTAGACTGTACGTTACGAGGATAAAAATCGAACGATCGTTTTTATCCTTTTGACAAGAGCGCGTTTTCACACAGACGTCGACTCTTCCTTTGACTCATTAATTCTAACTCTCACATCTATCGTAAATTGCTTCCTTAGTCGCCGAACGTGACACGAAGTTGACTCGCCTCGTTCGTCCGAAACTCGAAGTACGGAATCCTTGCTGGAGTTCGAATCGCCGGCAAGATTCGTTCGTTCAGCCTTTGTCGACTTTTTAGCGTCGCAATGGCTCGATATCAGTACGTTAACCGAGGACTTTAATCCTCCTTAATCGAGGTAGAGTTTCTCGTGACGCGACTCTCTCGTCCTCGAATCTACGAGGCTAGCGAGAAACAGGATTATTTACCTACGTACTGGGTGTTCTAAAAGGCACCAAACGCAGGTGGTGAGCCTCGAATGTCGCTCTTAATTGCCTTAGCATCGTCGAAAATGCATTAATCTTATCCTCGCTTATTTCTAACGTGATTTTCGGAACCAGTCGTTTGCGAATCGAACGAGAAAATTACGTATTCGAAATCCTAAAATCCGAATACGCTCGTTTATTTTTTTTCCGAGTAATTTTAGAAAATAAGATTAATTTTGAAAACTATAAAAATTAGAAATTAGAAATTAAAATTGTATTAAAGATACTGGAAGATGAACAAGACACGTTTTCTTATATCCGTGACATGCCACAAGAGGTCGACGTAGTGAACTTAGTGAATAAATAAATAAATATTGTATTAACTACTAAACGTTTTCGTAATTTTTTTAATCATTGGATGTTTTTATATCGCAAACATTCGTACATTTATTGCATTAGGTCGCGCTGTAATTCTGCTGGAATACAAGGCTATACTTGCGGGGAAATAAATCTAAAGAATATTTCCCTGTAATCAGGGACTCTCCCTCCACCGGAAACAAAAAGATATAAGACGCCGCTCGACAGGAAAATCGTTCGGTTGCTTTTCTTTTACGCGTAAAATTACAGCACAGATTTTCACTTTGTGCTATTGCATTTCGAACATCCACTTACAATCCTTCGATAAACGATTGATACATTCTAACAATTTTATACCGCGAGAACGAAAAATGTCGAGGAATTCGAATACGTTATCGTTCGTTATTGCAACGAAAAATCACAAAAACAAGTAACAAACGTTCGAATATATTCGAAAGAATTGTGCGATTAAAAAAAATCTCTCGCGTTATTCTCTCGTCGTTCCAGGCGCAGTTTCTTCGAAGGAGAAGCTCCTCGTATCGCCTCTCTTGAGTGCAACAGCGTCGTACCGTCTCGAACGACGCCATAAGCAATCGCTACGAGAGACCAACGACGAACGAAAGTTATTTCGTCTCGTTCGCGAATAACGAGAAGCAGAGCGACGACAAGATCCGTCCATTCTATCGCGCTCCGACGAAAGTTTCTCAGTTTCTTGGGCTAAAAACGCTAGGCGAGAGGGAAGCCGTTACGGAAGTAACCTCCGGAAGACGCGATGCACTGCTATTGCGTAACTCGAGAAGGTAAGTATGATTTATGACTTTCTTCGTATAAAAGGCGATGCAGAAGCCCTTAAAACGAATCGACGCGTGCAACTTCGCCGCTCGAACTTCGAGCTTTGTTCTATTCGTCTTTCACGTCGAACTTTTCGATCTCATCGACGGGACGAAATTAAACAAAATTGAACGGTATCATTTCAACGCCCCAGATATTTCCATCGACTTGTTTCCTTTATTTCTTGTCTTCTTTTTTCACGGAAAATTTACGTGTAAAATTAATTAATCTAGACGGTAAATCCAACGTTGCTTTTTCGTGGAATTATTTTACATCGACTCTTAACGAAGAAGAGAAAGAGATGCACCAACCGGTGCATACGATTTTATAACGAAAAAAGGAGAAAGAAAGAAAAAAGAAAAAATGGAGGTCGCCTCGACATCTTCGAAACGCCTCCGCATTTGGAATACGCACGAACCGCATGATGCGCCACTCGAAACCATTTAATTTCGCCTCGTGAAATTTCGTTTCGCCTTCTACGTCGTGGAGAGCGCCGCTTGCTCCAATTACGCGCGACACCCTCTACGTTCACCTTCGTGCCGCTCGTAATGGTTTCGCGAAATCTCGACTCGCCACGTTGAAAGTCGCACCCGAAAAGGCGCGGTCGAGTGTCGGATGGCATCAGTGAGCGCGTCGGTCTTTCGTGGAAAGAAACTCGACGAGAACGAGCAAAATGATCCATCGCTTTTTTTATATTTTTTTTCTTTTTTTCATTATTAATTAATAATCTTATTATTCAACATTACTTACTAATACTATTACTACTAATTACTAATATATAAAATTAATAATAATAAGTATAATATTATATATTAATATAAATTATATTATATAAAATAGTATAAAGTATAATAATAAGTAAAATAATTAATAGTAATAGTAATAACATTACTGATATGTAAAATATTAATGAAATAATACTTATTAATCGATCGATTAATTTGATTTTAACGCGATAGAAGCGATCGAGCGCTCGATCGCGTCGAGAAGTCGTCGATCCTTCGAGGAAAGAAACTCCGAGAAAAAAAATTGGTCCGATCGTCCGTCGAGGAAAATCAGCGATGCCTTTTTTTAATTGGCATCCTCGAGCTCGAGTCGCTCGGTCTGCCGCTCGCATCGACTGCACGCACGCACGCAATCACGACGTGGAAAAGGAAAACCGCGTCCCTCGATTGAAACGCGTTTCGATGTGGGGTACGCCTCTACGTCGCGTCTCGAGCGATCATTAGTTAGGAGAGAGAATGGAACTCGCGGATAAAGGTTGTCGTCGTCGTCGTCGTCGTCGTCGTCGTCATCGAGGGACGTATCGAACGAATGCAAAGCACGAGGTGAGCGAGACGAATCCCGCCGCCGTTGCTCGCTTTCGTTCTCTAACAAAGATTAATGGCGCACGAATGACGGATAAATCGTACGAAGCGTCGAAGTGCGACGTTACCTAGCATTGAAAGCCGCGCGGAAACGCGCTCGACGCGCTTCTGCGTGCCGATTTTGCTCATCTTCCCTCTTTATCTCTCGTTGGAGCTCTCTAAGCGTTTCAGGGGCCGAAGATTCGCCAAAGATCGCGCGTCGATGCTCGATCTCGTACTCGGATGCGCAGGTCGTTCCAAAGGTAAGCGAAGAAAGTAAGAGAAAAAAATGAGGCTTCCGTCGAAAGAAGGCTACTTTGATAAAACGAAGGAAATCGTAGACGACGAAACGTCCCTCGCTCGGCCAAGAAAGGACTTTTCGCTCGTAAACTGCAGGTGCAAACTAACAATTGCGAATTAGTGATTTAATTTATTTTTTAGATCTCAGGCATCGCGATACTAATCTTTAATTTTAAAAGAATAATATTAGGTTGGTGTATATGAAATGTCGGTTTTTTATATATATCATATATCAATATGACAACTTAATACAATAATATATTGTTATATATATTATATATCGATTTATATATCACTTTAAAATCCGACATTTCACACGCACCAATCTAATAATTACGAGTAAACGGAAAAT
>JAITYT010000373.1:460758-474929 GCA_025433975.1 Liostenogaster flavolineata
AAGGCTAAAATTGCTTAAACATTCTTATCGACCATCAGGGTAGCTAGTAAATCATAAATAAAAATCGATTCGATGATGTACGCGTTTCAAAAATAGGAAAACGCACTGTAATTCGTTCGATCTAATTCCATGTGAATGTAGAAGGTTTCATAGGACGCATGTTCTGAATACATTTTGTTGGAATTTCTTTCTTGGTTAAGGAGAAAAAAAAGGAGAACACTGTCATATTTACACGTCATTACTTCGGGATATTTTTCTCGGTAAATCGCTACGTAAATATTGTTTTTCCTATCACGTGCCGAATATCGACTAAAACATCGAATCTCCAAATTCGTTTCTCATATAACGAGATTCTGTGTAAATTTATAAATCGCGTATCGATGTTGATTCTGGCTTGCTGATACTACCGTAGTTGTCATTCATTTACCACGATATTCGTCGAACAAATTCCAGAAATAGGATTCACGCTTTCCCTACGAAAAACGTACACACACACACACGCTACATCATGAGAAACAATGAGAATTTTATCGAAAAAGAGGTTTGGCTATCACGAATTCACAAACTTCGAACGTTCTTTTTTTATTTAAAATGCATTATAACAGCAGAATTAATTAAAATCTAAAATCATGAAGATGGTTTCAATCATGCGCCTTTATCGATCAATAGTTTTCAAATGTTCTAACACAAAAAGTCAATACCTCAAAACAGAAAAAAACAAACTATCGTTATCTCACATGAAACGCGTTATATTTCAACGTTTATATTATTTTTATATTATTATTAAACATATTATTTTTTATCGTATTTCTTTCCAAATATTTGAAATCACTCACTTCAAATTCGTCGAAAAAATTGCGAAAATGGGAAGATCAAATGTAGCTTAGCATCTCTTTGGATCGGGGCTTACCGACGTACCGACAAAGCTCAAGAAAACCGTAATTACAAGATAGGAGGTAGGAAACTTCGAGAAATGCCGACCGAGATATGACGGCAGTCCAACACGAAGGATATTTCGTAGGTTAGCAAGAATGCTTCGCGAACGCTGCATTATCAACGACCGATACGATTTAGACGGACGTATTAAAACGGAAGCATTTCGAAGAACCTCGCGACCGATGTTATGTTCGAGAGTATGGCTTATCGACTTGGTCGTTGAACGCCACGACAAATTTGGCGTTTGTGTCGTTTTTGCATCCAGAGTAGAGCAGAGAGTTTTCGTACTTTCTACGATTAAATGGAAAAAATTCCCTTTGGGTCTAAAAGTCGAGTGAATGACGTTGCAACCTAAACTAATGCTTAAACTATTAATATTAATAATATTATTATTATTATTGTTTATCTGGATGAATTATCGATTTCTCAGGATTGAAATATCAAAGTTAGCATCTCTTGCTTTAAGACAATCGCACTGTCGATAATTATTGCGCTACGATAATTTTAAAAACAATGGAATATCGTTGAAAGACGCTTTGATTGCTCTACACCTTCGCAGGTCTTCCGTTCGTACTTTAAATTAATTTCATTTTTTTTAGTTTTCTACAGTTCGTTACGAACAATCTTGATTAAAAACGTAAGTAATTAATTGAATTAGAACGCGTAAAAACACGTAATACGTATAAAAAATAGAAACGATTTTCTCTTCGTTCAACGAACTATTTATGAGATTGTTCTAATTTGCTGGACCTATCTAAAAAACTTATCATCTCATATTTTATTTTTTAATATAATTCTCATAAAATTCGAGTTTCTTGTGGCCTATTATAAAGAATGCTACTTCAACGAGTGGTAAAATATTTATATAAAATTAACTAGATTATAAAAGGAATTTTCTTCGCCGATGCGTAGAAAAAATCGATATGAAATTTCTCTTTGCAAATATACATTGGAAATATTTATTTTTAAATATAAGCTTTTCATCTGTTTTTACAAATATATGCAGGACATGCACGTAATTCGTACTATCGGTATATTCGTTATGAATTTCTCACGGCTACCAATTTAATTTGTGCATTATCAATAGAATACGTACTTAATATACAACTGACTCGCTTTTTTACAAAAGGTAATTTACGAAATAGTCGCAAAGCTTACCAAGCAAGTAAGAAATATAATGAGTGAAATTGCATTTGTTGAAAATGAAGTCTTCTTGAAGCATCTTAAAAGCAGGTTTCTCGTCCCTAGAAAGTATAAGATTGGACAACAATGAGCCCACGTTGCGCATAAAAAAGTCCAAACGTTCTTTTCGAGAAAAACGAGTTAGCTAAATTTTTCAACTCGGTAGATACATGCTTTTAGAAAACGAGGTGCTCGAACGTTAGACAGAAAAATATTACGTTCGCTTCTTCATGCGCGACATATCTAATTTTATGTTTAATTAAGAATAAGTCCATAATAAAACGATAATTATACAAGTATTTTACATATATAATTTTCATTTTACTAATTACTTTGTTATACATTTTTTTCTTCATCGTCCAGCGTGTGTTGAATTGAAACCAATTTTGAATGCATACTAATCGTAATAATGATCAGCATCATGGTTATTGTTTATAATGATTAATTAATTCGAGAACGTTTTAGATTTAACGTCGTGTCAGCGATAATACGGAGATATCGCGTTATTTTCGGCACATAATAATTCTATAATTCGCGCTAGACTTAATTCGGATGAAACTCCAAATAAATTCTCATTACGATTATTTGCGATGCATACAGTTTGGAAAATTAATAAGTTTCGTGGAAACGTACGCGATGTGTCCACGAGTTATGTACTCCATTCGACTCTTTCTTCGCACTTCGTTCCTTCGCTTCTGATATCCGTTCCTTTCATCTCGGAAGATATTAAAAAGTCGAATTTTCAAGTACCTTATCGCGTCGAGATAAAACAAAATTGTAAACGTTGACCAGGTTCGTTACGTAAAAATATCGAGACGCGGCTGCGTCGATCGAAATACGTTTCAAATCTATCAATTTAGCGGAAATGCCAAAATTACGTGCATCAATATATGAGTCGTTAGGAGGGGATCTTCGTCGCGTTGCGTTTGCTGTGGAGGAGAATCGAAACGTGGTTTCCAATACACTGATAGGTATTTGACCCTCATAAGACCAGATGTTATGACGGTGGCTTCTCCACGTGGGGAATAATAATACGTATTTTGGTCTTAAAATCAATCGTCTGTCACGATAACCGAGGGTGTATCGACATTTCGTAGGAAATAATAATAGTAGTAATAATAATAATAATAATAATAATATCAATAATTGTTCAATGCTTAAACTTTATTATCGCAATACTTTAAATTATATTGTGGATATAATTCCTACGAGTTTGTTTTTTCCTTTCCTTTTTTCCGTTCGCATTTATTTTTTAAACGATACACGCACTCATCCATGAAACGCTCTCGTCTCCTCTCTTTTCAACTCATCATATTGATGAAGTTGTCTCGATAAAAGAATCAAAGAAGCACTTTCAAGTTTATATTTTCAATGTTCACTTTTTCACTTTGCATTGCCTGCATTATATTTGATAATCCGTAGTGCAAACAGTTGAAAAGAACGAGAGGTTAAAAAAATGTTCAGTGAAACGACGAGAAAGCTTAAACAACATCAATCTTTTATACCGAAACATGTGGAAAAAAAAATCGTAAATACTTCGAGAAAACAATATCGTTCTCAACGCAGATCCTCCCCAGGCCGATTTCTCCGCAAAATAAAAATGTTGCGTTGTGTAACGCGTAGTTATGTTTGACTTCCAGCAAAATAAAAGTTTTATGTTATTTGATTTATTGCTAGGATTGCTAAGCTCATAGAAAACAACTTCTTTCTCTCTTTCTCTACCAACAGTGAGAAAAACTCTTCTATGTTAACTCTACAAGGTCAACGTGAAACTTCTACTTACTTACGAACGTCTATGATGAATTTTGGGAGACTTCATTCGCTCTAGAAATTATTCCGCATTTTTGTTAGAGGTCTGCGTTACTAATACTTTTTTCTTTAAATACACGCGAGCTGTGTTTAAGAGATTCAACTGAGTTTTGATATCTTCCAATGATCGTGATATAAACGAGTTTCACATGGCTGAGGTGATCGAAAAAATTATCGAGCGATGTGCGACATTCGCCAACAAAATTTAAAAATAAATACTGGCATGAAGTAAATACTAGATAAAATTATTCGCATCGAATTATCGCTAATTTTTCATTGACATTTACGGATACCCATGTTTTCTTTAAATTAATACAAAGTTATTCTCGTATCCGAGTGATCGTATCGATAAAAGCTGTTTCCAAACAAATGTCAACGTACGTATCGAACGTCAGCTCTGTGACATTAAAATATAATTATAAATTAAACGATCATCCAACAATACAATCATCAATGTACATTTGTTAAGAGAAAATGTATAACTGCGATATCATGACCTAAAACGAAATAATTCTCCCGACTTCCACCATTTTGAAATTCTCCGTCTTCAGACGCTACGACCACCATTAAACTTTACCCTAACAGTACAGAGTAATCGATACATCAATTGAAATCTCGATTTAGCAATTCGCCTGCGCTCGAGTTTCCAACGAACTCAAAGTAACCCACGAAACAATCGAAATCTGCCCTTCGTCGAATCATAAAGCTCGATAACACCGCGACTATCATCGAATTACATCCAATTACAACGATACCGAATAATTACTACATTAATCGAAGATGCCAGATCCCTCAAAATAACTCGTGTAAAAGCGATCAATTTATACAACGATACACAAATCGATCTATTAAATAACGTAACAGCATCGGCGATATCGCGCGCCATTTTCCGTGTTTTCGTAAACGATTCTCATTTAGCCGCCGTATTTTACAAACGGAACGCGATTACTGTCTGTCCCGAAGGGTTCTTTTACTGTCCGAAGGGACGAGCATCGAAAGGTAAGCGAGAAAAGGAATAAACTTAGGCGGATATGAGAGGCGTTTCGTGCGTAACGCGCGTTCTTAGGAAAACAAAGGGTAATTAGGGACTTTGGGTGGGCTGAAAAAGACGGTGGGGGGGAGGAAGAGGGAAACGACATCGCGTCGTTTCGCGGCCACGAGAAGGGGCGTAAGGAAAGGATCAGACGACGCATCACGAGGGGGGTTGCCAAGCATAGGTGGGGTGGCATCGGCGCTTTTCCTCGCGCGGATAGAAATGAGCGACGCCAGTAGCGTCGCGGTGCCGAACCGGCGCGGTTTCGATCTTCACCACATCGGCGCCGGCCTGTTCCACGGGTTTCACGGCCTCTCGTGCTTTTCGTTACGGACGGAAGGGCGAAGGAGACGGATGGAAGAATCGAACGAACGATCCACGTACGTACGTTTAGTTGTTAAATTGATAAAAATGTTTCTACGTCTTCAGGAGAAAGATCGGACGAAATACGAGACGAAAGTTGCCTGCTTCTTTGCGATTGTCGATTTTATCGAAGAAAATTGCGATCGACTCGATAGAGAGAGAGAGAGAGAGAGAGAGAGAGAGAGGGAGAAAGAAAATAAGCGAATTTTGTTAGTTTCAACGAGTAATTAGCGTCAGTTTTTGTGAAATTGACAATTACTGGTAAGAATTTTCTGATTTTATCTTAGCGACTGACCGAAATCTGATTTTGAACGAAACTGATGTATCTCGATCTCTCTTGCTCTTTTTTTCCGTAGTGATTTTTGCTGTCTGTTTTAAAAATCACCGATGCGCGTCGAAACTAATGCAGATTCCGAGTAGTTACCGTTAGTTTTCATGAAATTGAGAAATACTGGTAAGAATTTTCCGACTTTATCTTATCGACTGACCGAAATCTGATTTTGAACGAAATTGTTGAATCTCGATCTCTCTTGCTCTGTTTTTTCGTCGTGATTTTTGCGGTCCGTTTTAAAAATCATCGATGCGCGTCGATCAATGACACAATCGCTTTTTAATACGTACGAAAGACGTAAAACTCGGTTCGTTTAATGGAAAGAAAATTGCACGGTTTCGAGAGGCGTTGGATACCTCAGACGTTCGCGGTACCTATCAATCTGCTCGATCTCGAAGAGAGGGACACCTTGCAGACCGTCATTTCACGTAACTCGTTCGACAGAACGTAATAAGTCTTTACGGTCTTCGGGGAGATCGATATCGTTCCCCGACGAACGTCTTGCCCTTAAGTTACCTTCTCTCCTTTCAAACTGTCAAAGAACACAGGGACGTGCAATATCGCGAATTTCATATCGAGGAAAAAAGTTTCTTGGCTCTTCCTCCCTTTAAGTATATTGGAAGCTAACGATCGAAAAAATAATCAACGAAAGAAAACGACGAACGTTCTCGTCAAAGCAACGTGAAAATTAAAATTATCCGACGTTCTCTATTCTAAATTCGTAATAAATAATAATTTAAAAAATAATTAAATAATAATAGTTTAAAATAACAGTTAAAAAAATTACTCTCCAGAATAAATTCATAATATTTGCGAAAAATCGATGAAGTCGCGTACGGATTATTTCAAGATCGACTCCAATAAGACGCGGTATCGAAATTCGACGCGCTCCTCCTCGTGCCGCTTTCCTTCTCCGCGATCAAATTTCGAATAAAATATTAACAGCGCGATCGACGAACTTTGGTCGAATGCATCGTTTAATTAATGTATCCATCGGACGTTTAACATTTACCCTCGAATATTTGCATCGACGATAGCGAGGAAAACCGACGTCAATCCCATTGTACGACGCATAAATATCGATACCGTGCACGTTCTATATACTTCGAATGCGCCGCGGTTACGTCGTTTGTCTCTTTTCCGACGAAATACACGACACGAAGTTAAGCGGCTTCCGAAAAATAACGAACGAACGTTCCGGAATATTCAACGAAGACGAAGGCGCGAAATGCGAGTTCGTAGATCCAACCAAGCTCCGATGAATACAAACGAGTCGCGACAGATTCGGGCGACTTTAATTCTGGTCTTCCTACCGTTATCCCGTTAAATTCTCGCTTTAACCTTATTAACACCGTCTCGTACGAGTCGCTTTCGTCGTAGTTCAATTTCACGCGGATTTTTTTGGAATTCTTTTTACGTTATTATCGACGAGTTTAAGCCGCTGCTGAAAAGCTATAAGCTAATTACCATTAAATTGCGCTTTATGCTAACGAAGGATCAATAATAGTCGCGTCGAATTTATTTCAAGCGAGATTAGAAAACTGTGAAATTCCAAAACGGAAAATAATTCATCGAGTTCGATGCCTTGAAGGCTTGTTGAAGGGTTTTTACGATATTAGCAATCTTCGATTTAACACCTTTAAGAGTTCATTTTATTTTAAGAGAACGTGTTGGCTCGTGTATCTTGTAAGGCGGAACTTAAAACGCTGCGTGTCAACGAATATCTCACGGAAATTGCACCGAATCCATCGTTGCATGTACGACTTTGTTGATGGAAAGTGCTTCGAAAAATGTCACGAGTTGAAGCAATCGCTCTTCTATTTCTTCTTCTTCTTCTTCTTTCTTGAACTTTTGAAGATTAAGTTCTTTTCTATCCGAAGCTTTTAAAATATCGAATTATATCGCGCCTTTCTTATAACGACAAAGTAGAAGGATTCGATCCATTCGACCTACTCTCGACCAAAGTCCATGTGTCACAATGGGTGCCCACCACTGATTGATTACGCTCGACGCAAAAACCGAAGCACGGCTACTGGTAGCAAGTAAGAATCGAGAGGTAAGTAATCACCGTGTGCGAAAATTGTTCATTAATTGAGCACGGAATTAATGGCACGTAACCGAAGCAAATGGAAGGCAACGTCAAAGTAGTGTCAAGTCAGAGTCGGAGTCGAGGTAACGTCGCTGCATCGCTGCGTGTACATTTTCAAATTGTCTTCGAAAATGGCGTTGACCGGACAAAAATGTCCGAAACGCTTCGCGATATCCACGTCGTTCTTTCGATCAATGATATTTATCATCGAGAGATTTTTGACCCCTGTACTCGACCTTCGAATTTCTGTGACTTTATTTCTGGAAAGGTTGAATCAAAAATCGTTCCTTAAAATCGTCGATTAAAAATTCTTCGTAACGCGTACTAATAAACACGTACTCGTCTTCTCGGAGAAATTAAATGAAAAATGTTGAATCACAAATATGCGAGATACGGTAAAGCGCGCGTGTGGTTTCTCATCGCGCGTGATACGCATAAGACGCGATATAATCGACTGAATAACGCGCGAAGGACTCCGAGGACTTTTTTCTACGAGCTAACTGTTGTCATTTCAACGTGTACGTGTCTCTTCAACGATGAAACACTGCTTTTCGCGCTACAAGCGCGACAACATCGAATATCGCAGTCTCGTATCGCGCAAATAACTGTTGGCATTTACCTACGATTTCTATGCAAGTTTCGTTCACTGTCCCGAACTCGAAACTCGATTACGATCTCGTCGTTTCCGCAGATTAAACGACCCATCAAAGTCTGACCCATCTCAGTGTCAAGCAATAAATTCTGCTTAATTTAGAGCGTTCGGATGAATTGTCCTCGACAATCTCTGCTACTCGTATGCTTGCGATTTTCTCCCGGAACGAACTTATTTTCTCGCATAATTTCTTAAGAAAATTGCTAAAGTCGAATCTATAAGTCCATTATCGATTTCTATCGAGTCTGATGAAATGCCTTCTCGAATGAAATTCGACGTTTCGAATTTAAGAAACTATCGACTGTCTTATATGTAAAATGTCCGTACATTCGGTATTCCATGAGAACACGTGAGAGTGATTCCTAGAGAACGGATCGATATCGCGGTTGTTACGCGACATGGCTCTTGCAACGTGACCGAACATTTTCAGAGATTTCTAAGGCGGTGTATAAATTTGAATTATATAATAATAAATCATTGTGTCGAATAGCGAGTCTCGGTTTGTTCCAACGTAATTAATCGTCGTTACCAGCGTATAACGGAATTAAGTCATCGCGTTGTAAACCTTTAAACAAAATTTCGATTTTATTCGGCCTCTCGGTCACATTCGAAAAATTATTTTTGCTGTAATAATCAGAATCTACGGTGGATCTTTTAATTACGGTGTACGTACTATAAATATTTCATGAAAACTCTGATTTTATTTCAATTGTTTCTAGAATCCCATTCAATATTTAGCGAGTGAACGAAATAATATTTTAATATTTTCATCGTGATATATAATCGTGAAATATTTGACGTTTTAAAGAAGCAACGTTTGCATTCCTTTTTAGATACAAATAATACGCGAGACTATAACCCGCATCGAAACTATCAGTAGTACGAGTCAATAATTCGTCGATTCCACTCGAATCGTTAATCAAGAAATTACACATAATTCGTGGGGAGTATATTGATTCGCATATATATTCAACGCAGTTTCGAGAGATGTATAATGGCACGATATGAACTTGATCGTTAACAAGAACTCGCATCCGTTTATCGATAACTGTACGTTCGCGTATTTCGAGCTGGAAATGCACGAGGTTAGGAAGAAGTTGGAACTTCACGCGTATTTTTCTTGATTTTCGCTTTTCTCATGCATGAAATTGCACAGGGATAAAACGGTGGCGGTAAGAGCGATCGCCATCGACGATGACGATAACAATGAAGAAGAAGAAGAAGACGAAGAAAACGACTACGACGACCACATTAATGACTGCTTAAACGAGAGCAAGGATCGTAAAGATAATCCGATGAAATAAAGCAGTCTAGAATAAACTGAAAGTTAAATTCATCGAGCTTCGATCATCGCTGTCGAGGATTTCGAGAGGATTATATTGGGTTGTCCGAAAAGTTCGTGCCGATTTTGAAGAAAAATGCTTTCTTTTTTTTTGAAGGAAAAAAATTTATTATATAATATATATATGTGACAAAATACATAATAAAAAATATAATATAAGTAATAAAATAATAAATAAATTTTTTAAAAAACCGAAAATCAGCACGAACTTTCCGGACAACCCGATAGTCATTTTGAATTAGCAATTTTATCGTCGACGCGAATCTTCTTGTAGAAGGTGCAGTTACACCGGAACGAGGTCGGCTGCGAGTTGTCGAAATGAATGATCTCGCATTATCGATACCGGAGCGATCGATGTGAACTGACATCGGCGCAACCAAGACAAACCATCCTCCATAAAAACTGATTTCAGAGGGGCAAAAACGCGGGAGCGTGATAGGATTTATGACTGGCCACCGATCACCTCGGAGTCTTTCGTAACGAAGTAATCGACAAAACGTAAAGTAGCTTTCTCGTGCTCTCATCGAGAGATTGCAAGAAAATTCCCTGAGATAATAAATTCCACGGAATTTTCAAGCACGTGTCGCGTTATCTCGATGTTGACAGTTTTATTTCCAATCTGCAAGAAAAAATGACCTCGATAAAAAACGCATTCTTCCGTACTATTCAATACGGTGGATACGAGCAAAGCGAAGTTCTTTTCGTTGAAAACGCGCTAAGATGAATTTTCTCTGGGAATGTTCATCTTCGGTTGTTTATTTAGCCACGGCAAATCGTCGCGAACAACGTGCTCGCGCTATTGTCATGCGAAAAAGCGAGAAAAATGAGTAGACGAACGTCTAATCAATGTATCGCGATCCATCGGCCAATCACGGTCCCTTGCTCATCTATCCGAGTTTATTTCCACCTAGAGTTTTTATAATCGCACATGTCCGAATTTATCGATTAAGAACGGCTCTCGTTGCTCGTCGAGTACACCCTCGAAAGACGGTCTCCGCCTAAGAGAGCGATAAATTTATCGGTATAATTATCGAGCAAACACGGAGACTGTCAAGAACGATTACATCGATCGTCGCAAATATTCAAACGGATCGAGGCATTTTTGCATTTTACATTTCCTAGGAGTCGTGCTAGAATCACCCAACCATCGCGTGCGAGGATTCGTTTAACAGATCGTAAATGCATATGTCTTTAAATATAGCCGCGAACGCGATCAAAATCGATCGACGCCCTAATCGATTTCAATCTCCAAGGCGTTGTTGTCCTCGCGGAGAAATCAATAACCCGCGTTCTAAATACTTTCGTAATTTTCATAATTTTCAGTTATCGTTACCGCACATTCGGAATTCATCGAAGATCCTTAGACGGTGGATTCCGAATCTATTGTAAAAAATACCAGTGCCTCGTACGAAAAGTATCAAAATAGACGTTTCATCGCTTTACGACTTGAATCGTTGCTGGGAAAAAGAAGAAAAATAAAAAAACTAAAAACTAGAAGAAGGATAAGAAAAGATGAGAGTTACGAAAGTCGAGAGCTCTTTCCAGAACCAAATCGTGTCTCCATGCAAAAACATTTCCAACCGCGCTCCAGTCCGATCGGAGACCAAAATAGAGACAGACGCTTCCAATATCGCGCGTATTAACAGACGTTGGTCAATATGCCGTCGTCTGTGAAGTTACCGGACGTCGCTGGCATAGCTTTGAGTGATCGCGGTTAATTATTGCGTCCTTCATTCGCAGAAGTTCATTGAAGTTTCTCTCGGTGAATACTTAATTCCTTTGTGCCAGTCGGTGTACATATTGCCACCGTCCCGTTAAATCGTTTCTCCGCGCTTTCGTGCGACGCCGCGTCTTAAAAGTCTAAAGCACAGACACGAGCGGGTGATAAAAAACGCAAGAAGAAGAATGAACCCTCGAAGGTATAAACGAAACCGACGAGAAAATGTACGAAAGGTACGGTTAGGGGCGTAAAGGGCAAATTATGTCAGTCGTTAAAGCGAAAGGAGAATTGAGAAATATGACAAGGTGCGGAATTAACAGGGATGGCCGACGAATGAATGATATTATTGCGTTACGTGTCAGAAATTCATTAAGTCGCGCGAACAATCCCAAGTTGAATCGTTAAGCTTGCGCGCGTTATCAATCGCAAGAGTTCGATCGACGTATTTACGAATATAAACGTGAGAAGCCACGCGGTTGATTTCTTTACGTTGCGTCTCAAAGCGTTCGACGATTGCTGAATAAATTAAAAAATACGAGCAAACAACGAAAACAACAAAACTTGGTTGAATCGATAACAGAAAGCGAAAGCTGAACTTCGTGCTAAAAATTTGTCACATCCCGATAGTCCGAGTAAAATACGATTTATTTCGATTAAGTTTTAGTTAAACCGTGTAACGTTCTTTCAATATTTTTCTACGCGTTCGACGTATTCTGGGGGAAAAATTGCCATGCGAATAATATTGTATCTCTCACGATACAAGTTTAAATTCATACAGTTCGTTCCTAACTACATTTTTCTCACGGATAAAAAGGAAAATCGAGCGTTCCATCGGACAAGTGGCTTAAATATCGCATAAATCGTACCTCGAAGGTTCTTACCGCTTATAAAGGGTGTGCCAACTTGGGTTAACTGTTTTTAATAATTTATAACTTCGATGAGATTTATTTTCAATCATCTTTTTTGCAGATAATAAATAATTTATAAAAATTTAGCTACATACCCAGTTGAGGAGCGAGTAAAAATTATTGAATTTTATTATGCTTCGGGACGGTGTGTTATTATAATACGACATCAGTCGGTCCAAATTGGTCCACCCTATATTTCTGTCTCTGACACATCGAATTCGCGAATCCACGCGACGGTCGGACGAGACGCGTCTACCAAGAAACATTAGACTTCCGCGGTCTACTGTACGCATACATAGATAAGTTTTTGGTCTGCTAACAAGATCGAAATCTTGGCACAGGAAGGACTTGGAGGAATAGATATTACGTCGACAAGCGTTAGTTCGAAGAGAACTACGAGTTTCGCGTAAATATATAACGTGCTCTACCGCGAGTCGAATGAGAATTTTGGCGGAAATCCCCGCCTGATGTTCGGTGATGGACGACTAGCTTATTTTTTTTTCTTTTTTTAAATCTTTGATACGACGAAGACCAAAACAGAATTAAAAAAGAGAAAAGGAGGAAAAATTGACTTCGAAAAATCGATAGTCGCGCTTCGTATCGAAAAGATTTCTGGTTCTTCATTTTGATATCTGATTTTTGTTTATTTCAATGAAACCGGGAATAACACGCTCAAGAAGCGCGCGTAAATTTTACGAAAGAATCCCATTTTTACTAAAATATTCGCTTGTTGTTATCGCATTGTGCGTATGGAACGAAATACACGAAGAATCTTTCCCTCGTAGATTTAATATCGAGATTATCACGCTAGAGATGCTTCGGATACTGTCGATAAAAATCTCGAATACGCCCTCTACTCTTTCTAGAAAAAATCGAACAATACGAATCCTTTGTACAATATTATTCTACCTCGATTGTTCTACGTATCGCGCGATGGAAGAAAGCGGTAGGATCTTCCTAATCCTCGTCAGAAACTTCGAGCTACTCGTTGATAAGTCGAAAGTCGAAGAGAAACGATCGCACGAGCTGCGTTACATAATTATCGACCGTTCGCGAACGAGTACGCTTACGAAGATGAAAAGGGTACGTATGCCGCGTTTATCGGAACGCCATAAAGGTTAATTCGGACGAGATAGCGAGATTCGATGAAACGTTTAAAATCAATCGAGTTTCACGGTTTTGTTATTTACACGGTTTGTAGTTGTGGATAAGAAATCGTCGAATCACGGTACGTACGGCGTGGATTTTAATTTTATTTCTGAAAAAAGTGCACGCCTACGCTCGATACAGTCAAAGACGCGCAAAGATAAACCTTGAACAATATAATATTACTTCGAATTTATAATAGATTCTAAAGGTAGTCCGATAGAAATTCTCGCGCAAAGCGTATCCCGTCGTAATGGAAATTGCACTCGTCGCGTCATGTACGGAAACGAATGATTTGTACTGGCTGAAGGATAAATCGTAACTGCGCTATGGTTCCCTTATATTAAGCCGTTTAATTCTGTACGTTAAATCTGTTCGTTCCAGGATTGCAAAATCGTACGCCTTGAACCGTACATTTTCTCCTTATTTGTCGTGCTTCTTCAATTCGGAAATTCAACGATTACGAAAGGAAACGAATTGAATAGGTCGCCGTATAATCGCGATTAGAAGATTTTTGTGCGTCTCTTTGCATATAAACGTTGTTCCTTCGATGAGAGCCACGACGACGCAAGTAACGTAAATTCGCTCGATCTAGAGTCTGGCGAGATTGGATCAAGCTTCGTCGCTAATTTTCTCTCTCTCTCTCTCTCTCTCTCTCTC
>JAITYT010000373.1:489668-511629 GCA_025433975.1 Liostenogaster flavolineata
TTTACATATATATATATATATAAAATAAAATCAAGACTGAAATAAATCTTTCTCAAGGGAGAGCCACTTTTCTATGGATTTTTCAATTTAAATCGAACCAAATGAAAACCTCAACGAATAAATGCGGAAGAGGTTAACGGTATCGACCGAAAATATTGCGAGACAGGATTAAACAAACGATCTTCCTGAATCGAGCTCGCAAATTAACAACGGACCTGATCTTCGTTTTTCGCGTTATCGACGCTCGCGAATCCCTTCTCTTCTCGCCGCCGCCCCCTCCAGCCCTGCAAATTTCCTCGATATTGCAATTTTGACGGACACGATGATCCTCGGACGCATCCATCGACGCATCGTGTCCGCGCGGCGTAATACCAGCTGAGTGTACAAATTGACGACGCTCCTCGTATCTTCGACTAAATCAACTGCAATCGAAAAGTTTCACGATTAATACGATCGCAAATATGAGAAACGGTGAAAGCAATGCGCTCCCAGCTTTATCTCAACGAATTAATTCGCGATCTGTATACGCGCGAACGAATGGATTTCGTGCGTGGGAAAGAAGGAAGGAAAGAGAGAGAGAGAGAGAGAGAAAAAAAAATTGGAAAAAAATAAAGAGAAAAAAAATGAAAAACAATCGAAAAAAAGACGACAGTGGTAAACGTTTCGATGGGAATGGCGCGTGATCAATCGACGCCATTTTCTACGATCGTTCGAATCGACTCGAGGAAGGATATAAAAGGTTAATTGAGTTTCATGCAACGGCTCCCAGAGCGATTCGACATTTCGCCGTCGCTTTATGATACGCCTGACCTCGTGATACTTCGACTACCGCGATCGCCATCGTTCTCCATCCCTTCCCCCCTCCTCTTGCGCACCTTGTTAGTCCCAAGGCATCTCTTTTGCTCCGAGTTCTCGCGTCACCGATTGTTCTCGCTCCTTGGAGAGCCCTGACGTGTTCGTCGTTCGCTTGGTAATCGCAACTCCGCTTTACGTCGAATCCTTCCGGCGAATCGTTCAAAGCTAAGCGCCACATAGCGTTTCGCCTCGTACGAAACGATTCAAAGGGGTGTTACGTATCGATCGATTCTCGACGCACCAATTAATTCCTTCGCTTTCGTTCCATTTTTTTCTCTTTTTTTTTCTTTTCTATTCTTTTCTTTCTTCCTTTTGCTTGGAACACGACGTTACGTCCACGGAATCGATCAAACTGACGCGCGAGTCGCCATTTTTTTCTCGCTTTTCTTTTCGCGTGGGTTATCGAACTTCTGCTTACTTTCTCGATAGACCGAAGCGCTTTTCGATCTTTTGTTCGTCGATTAAAAAAAAGGAGGAACGTGAAACGCGAACAAAGACATCGAAATCTAACGCGAATGAAAACGAATGAAATGATTTTATCCCGTGATATTAGCCACGGCACCCGATTGAAATTATGCTACGACGTTAAAACTCAAAAATTCGATTCCACGTGAGTAGCTCTTCGAAGATTCTTTTTATCGTGCGACAGGCTGCATACTTGAAAATATCGCGCGTTCGAAAATTCCTGCTTCTATATCACGGAAAAAGTTCCGATATCAGCGACACTTTTGGAGACGCGATGGATTCTCCGAACAGTTTGGAAAATATTTGCATGATACTCCTCCGCACTATCGCTCCGCGACAGCTTTTTCGTACGCAACGAACGCGTCTTTTTTTAATCTCGCCTTTCTAAGTCACATTTACGCGTATAATTCGCGATTCTTCGCAATTTTAACGAGGGATTCGCATACAAATCGTATCTCGTTTCGCTCGTTGGACGAATCAACGCGATCCTATATTTTTATTCAAACACGAAAATTAATATTTCTGTACGTTATCGTACGAGCAATCCGTTTTCCATAACTTCCGACAATTTTACACGATTACCAATTGAATTATTATTATTATTATCTTTACTGTTATTTATCGCATTCCCACCGCAACGTCGCGCCGCACTTTCGAAGCGCGATGAAAGTAAGCCTCTATCTTTCCATCCGGCCATTTTGTTCATTTTATAATTGTTTCCGTTCCGTTCCTTCGTTTAATTCACCCGGAGGAATATTCCTCGAGGTGGGTTAAACGAATTATCTTTGGTCAGCTCGTTTGCGAGCTGCCGCGTTCTGCCGCAGTTTTCCCAAACGTACAAGTGCCTTCTGACGTCACGCTGCAAAGAAGTGTCGTTATCAACTTGCAAAACTCCCCTGCATACGATCACGCGATCCACTCTCGTGTTCAATTTTGCGACTACGACGGCCATTTTAGAGATTTTCAATCCAGGAGTTTCGACCAAGGGAAAAATAGACTTGCTTTGCGTAGATTAGATAAAAATCAACTGCATCCTATTACCTTTAGTTGACTGGATCGTACAGGGGCGCCTGAATTCTATTAGAATTTTCCCAGACTCGAATTTTTTGAGTAAATAATTAACTTTCCTCGCGTAGATAAGATGAAAATCGATCGTATTTAACGCGAATAACGATAGTTGTCCCCGTTTTCCTTCGTCGAGGTCGCATCGAGCGATAAAAGATGCTCGAGTATCCTTCAGAAATTTTATAACACTTTTTTTTTTAATTCAATTCGACACAAAGTTATTCTCCGAAACGAACTATTTTCTCGCATTTATGACGCAATTGCAGTATGACGGAAGTAGTGTCGTACTGCAACGAAAAATGCGGCTTTCTTTTCTACCGTGCGTAGTTCCCTCGAGGAAATGGTTGAAAAAACCCGAGACGCGCGGTGCTCGAATTTACTTACTTAAAGACCGAAAAAAAACGCATTACGAGAGGTCTGCGAAGCATGCGACAAAAAGAACAAAATTTCTTTCAGTCTTACGTCATTAACTGCAGCCCCGTACCTAAACGTGATTCACAATTGCTATTAAATCTTATACTTATATTATACATTCTCTTGCTTCTTTTCTGGGTTTTTTTCGCGTAGAATTTGAGCGACGTACTTGTTATGTTCGTTGTTTCTATCGACATTCTGTCGCTTGTCCTTCGTCTTATTCGATCTCCTTAATTATTTCTCTTGCAAGTAGCATAGCGAGACTACAAGCGATCGAAGATACTTCTCATTTCATAAATAGCAAAGTCACTTATGCGTTATTGACCTATGAAGAAGATATCGATCGAGTTAATCTATACAACGAATACATCTTTATATTTATATTTTATATACATTTTATAATTATTTTTATTGCAATCGAGTTTATTTCGAATTATTATCGGGAAGAAATACGATTAAATATATAATATTATGCCTTCGCTTTTTCTCTCGCTTTCCATTTCCTTCCAAATAAAAAGAGAAACGACGGACGAATAAAAAGGTTTTTTACTTCGTGAATGACAGAGTCGTTCAAGCATTATCGGCCCATCAAGAAAATCTCGATCGAGTTTACCTACACGTTGAATACATTTCCAAGTAAAGAATCCAAATTAAACTTCTCGCGAATTATTGAGAGAAAGAAAACTTGTTATATATCGTTCCTATCTTTGAATTCTCTTGTCTTAGAATTCACATCTGCAATTATTTAGTTGCCAACCTATATCGTAATCGTTTTTATCATTACTGTTATTATTGTTATTTTGCAGTTATTAAATTATTATCGTTTGGTGAAGTTATACTTTGTCAAACGCACCTACACAATCGATCGAAAATTCATTCGTCAAAAATTAGGAGAGCCGAATCTCGACTCGATCGCTCGTAAATACGAGCACGTACTCGTGTTCCAGCCTTCGGCCGTTTCTCTCGACCTAGACGAAGCTGGAAAATGGACAACCTCGTTTGTCAATTTTCTCTTCGGATCCACTTACGAGCGTCGAAGCTTATTAGGCGAAAGAGAAACGACGCAGCTTCGATTCGAGTTCCATTCGGGAGATAAAGCCAGGGATCCCAGATACGCGACTGCGGTCTCCTGCTTCCGTTTCCGTTGTCGGTATCCCAGGCGGATTAAAGGGGAGGAGACGGCAAAGTCAGCCAGCAGCTGGGCGAAGGAGGGAGAGATAGTCTCGTTTTACGGATTTCGCGGGGAAATTTCAAGAGACACGTAAGTGCATCCACGTAGATGCGTTTCGTGGGTGTCTAACGTTACGACGCACTCTGTTCCATGTCGTTTCGGAGTCCTTCGTTGGAAGAAGAACGAAAGGATTCGCAAGACCGTCCTTGAGCCAAGGCGAAGCCCGCCTTTATTAATAATGTACTAAAATGTCGAGTTTGCGCGAGCCTTTCCAGGTTTCTTCGCCGGAGGCGATCGCATCTCGACTCTCGTCCCTCTCCATTTTTTCAACGACAAGTCGACGGGAGGGAAAAAAGAAAGAAAGCATAAAACAGAGAGGAGAGAGAGAGAGAGAGAGAAAAGGGAGAGAAAAAAAAAGGAAGAAAGGGATCGAAAGGAAAGAAGCTATTAAAAATACAGCAGGGCCGATAACGAGGCAGGTTACTCGGACTTCGAATAGCTCGAACGTGATAACGAGCTTGCTTTTCGCCTTGGTAGTCGCTATTCGCAGGAACGATGACGAGCGAGAGGAGAATCGTCGGATATCCTTTTATCCTGCCCGGATAAACGAGCTTAACCGCGTACCGATGGCTTTTCCGCGTACGCCTTTTGTGTGCCGATGTACTTTACGTTCCGATAGCCGCCATTTTGTTCGACCTCGCGGATTCGTTACCGTCGAAATTCCAGTGAAATTCCTTCCGTTCGGCGCGTGCCGGCGTATCGATGTTGCAAAGATCGAGACGCGTCGAAAGGCGTTGTTCGTTTAACACGTCAAGTGCCACTCCGGTCCGTAGGGACCGGCGTTGTCACTAAACGTACCAAACGGGGTCAAATGACCCTGTTCAAAATCTACTTTAATTACTTATATCGCTTATAAAAATAAAAACATATGTTTAATTATTTTATCAGTGTATGCCGTACATTATTTTCTTCGAAATTAACAATTTTCTTCTAAAAATCAACGTCTGTTTCGTAAATCGTTTGTGATCGTTTGATTAGATATACGAAAATGCCGTTTGGGCCCCGTCTGTCCTCAAGAACCGGTCGCAGATTTTAGGTTCGTGTTCCTGCACTGTGCGAATAACTCTTGCGCACTGATCGTGAGACTAAAGATTCCGTTCAGGAGACATCGGTTTTTATTCAGTTTTTATCAGTGCTTTAAAAAAAAAAGAATGTAATTTAAAAAAGTTAATGTAACGCATCGATGCTAAGATAACGATCGAACGACGCTCGATGATCGAAGCTGACTGCTGAATCTTCTTCGAATACGTTTGGCGCATGGACGTTCAAATGGTTTTCCAAATTTTATATTTGTATTATCGTCGCGACGTCGAAAAAGCGAGATGACAGATTCTGATGGAAAAACGTAGATTCCGTAAGAGGAATCTTTCAGCGGAAAATAAATTCCAAGTAAGTAAATAGATCCGCGAAAATGAGGCTCAATCAACGTCAAGATCTTCCGGCTTCAAGATAGAGGGAGAATCTTACAACGAATCGGACGAAAAGTATAAAGCGAAGGATTTCAAAATTTTATCTGTCTTCGCCCGAAGCGAAGTTTAGAATAGCGAAGTATGACTACGGAAAACCGATTTAAAAGTTCGAAGCATCGATCAATCCATCGACAAATGGATGCGCTTCTGACAGAATTTCTATTCGAAAATCCACGGCAACGTTTTATAAAGCACGCTTTTCGACCGCGTTCTACTCGAGATATTCGAATCGAGACGCTTAGAAAAATATAATAATATTTTATAAGTCGACTTATAAAAATGCGTGATGTACGTTGTCGTAATTTTTGGGGAAAAAAAAGGTAACGAATGTCTTCGTAGCTGAATAGACGTTATTTTTTAGAGATTACTACTAACTAACGAGAACATGAGTACGAATTTCTTGGGTAGAACGCGGGTTAAGTCGCATTCAATCGAAATTTCCGTTAAGTTGTCGATCGAGATAGTGGATGCGTGATTAATTATCCCTTTGTTGTTCGTCGATGCGTATTTGCGTTTGATGTGAATTACTAGCTAAATCGAAGGGCTCGTGCGTAAATACGGCGAAAACAATAAACGAAATCGGAAATTTACACAACGGTTAAATAAATTTTCATCCCGAGCTTCTGACGCGAGAAAAATATTAAGTAAACTTATTATTTCTGAGTAACTAAGTGCGTTTCATGGATATAACATTTATATAAAATATTATGTTATATATATATATAATTTATATATACTTTTTATATTATTATAATAACATAAACACGATTATTTGATACGAATAATTAATTGCAATTTCAGTACGGTTTGCGCTACGTACGGATGAGAGCTTCCAGTAATCGTCATTGGACAATTACCTGTCGGTCTGCAGGAAGTTAAGAAAAACGCGAACGAAATAAGATTGTCCCTATCAATTTCGTCGCTAATGGAACTCGTAAGTTTTACCTCTGCCCGTTTCTTTATTTTTATCGTGAAATGCAAAATTTTCGCTTTAGATAGCGTGCGTTATCTTTCAAAGCGATAACGTACGAAACCCCAAGGTGGAATTAAAAGGTTAAGATATTATGCCTCCTTAAATACTTATTGCCTCGTTAACGAAGAAATTCTTTTCATACGCCGTTAAATCGTGAACGTGTGTACGAGATTAACACGTGTGCGCACGTATGCACGAATACACGATGCTTTTGATTTCTCGTTTGGCTCGCGCTACTCTCTTTCCTGTATTTCGCTAAATTGCCTTTTTACGTGCACAGCCGACCTACATTCCTTTCGATTGACTCTTAAGTTGATATCTCCAAATTCTCCATGTACGCATCCCACGAAAATGTGTGTTCGATTAGATATTTGATTGCGAAGATAAGTAAATAGATACACATCGCGTGTCACGTGCATGCTCCTCACTGTAAAATATAATTTTATTTTAAAATAAAATAAAATAAAATTATTCTAGAAATATTCGTTCGAAGTAATAAAGCAGAAAAATATATTTCGATCGACAGTAAAATTATACGGAAAATCACAGAGAACCCAACACGACGACGACCCAGCCGTGACTGCAACGATTGAAAGGCATCCTAATATTTGTTTCTTTTTTTTTCTTCTTACTTTCTTACTTCGCCGCCTCAATAGAAAATTTATTCATTCAATAATGTAAACATCGCTTACTTTACTGCATGTACACATACACGGCATATCGTCTATCACTCGACGTTTAATCCGTATTACCGCGAAGTTTTATTTTTCGTCGTTCAATCATTAATTTTCATCGACCTTAATCCGTTCGTTAGGCTCGTTAAAGATTAATGAAGACGGATAAACCGTGGAGGAAAGAGCGCTTTTTAGTTTTTGAACTTAAAACTTCCAAAATAAAATTTTCTCAAAGATTTTTTTTTGATAGCGATGTCCGCGATGGTTTACAAATTGTTGATCGCTATTCATTCAAGCAAATGAGACACGCATTTTCGTTCGGTAGCGGGAAAACAGTCTGAAAAAGTCCATATCAGAGTTTATCGATTCTAAAGATCAGAATTTCTTTAAGACCGGTATCTATGCATTAAAATCTCGTTGGGAAAAATGTATCGAAGCAAATGGAGCAAATGGATTAAATAAACAACTTTTGAAAAAAGATACGCAGTTTTATATATGCACTTGAAAATCCAACATTCCATATGCACCTGTAAGATCTAATATCTTACAAATACGACGTCCTTCGTCGCTTTTATTATGTATCTTAAACCGCGATATTTGTATCGCGATTATTGATAAATATGTACAACATTTTTCACGTAAGATTAACGTATTTTTCCTCGTATCTCTTTTCTTTTATTGCAGCGATCTGTTCAATTCATCGGAATTGTCAGTGAGTTCCGGCGATTCATTAAACCACGAATGTAAAAAATATTTCCTCTACCGTCAGAAACACCTGACATTTAAAAATATATTATTACCAAAACAAATTGAAATTTCTCACGTATTCTCACGCCATGACTGAAAATGCGTTTAGAATGACACACCAATTACAAAATGCGTTCGCCATTGCGTGACGTAAATACGCGGTAAATTTCTTCGCGTTAAACGTAACGCAAAATATTCGATTAATTCGCGAATTCCGAGAACGCGACTCTTCGAATCGTAAAATTGTGACGCGTGCGCAGTTGATATATTTATCGAGAGATTTCGAAAAAAACATTACATTACGGAATATCTATTCTATAATATTATTCAACCGCGAAAATGGGTCGAGTGGGTATGGATAAGTTGTAAGTCGCTTCATGACGTCGTTTCGAAAGGACTCTTTTCAAGATAGGAGAAGTTACGAGAGTGTACTCGATAAGCGCATACGTTCGTTCGACGAGAGCTCGTAAAAGAGATCAAAATCATGATTTCTTTGGACTCTTATAAACGTTTTCGATGCGCATTTACATCTTCAAATTTTCTGCGCGAACAGCGAGCGTTTTGTGTCCCTTCTCGTCGTTTACCTTCGATCGATGTCTGTTTCGTTCGCATTCGATATTTCTGTCCTCCCTGTGGACAAAATTCAGTGATAGAAACGAAGTTCCTTGATCACACCGCGTGTAAAGTTACGAAACAAAAGTTACGCCCTTTAACGCATCGAACTGACAATTTACGGTATTACGTAAATCGAGAAAAAATGCATTCGATAAAAATCCGCGAAAATCCTCCGAGGTTAGCCATGATTTATGGTTAATCCAAAACGATGCAAAATCTGGCGTCACTCCAAATTACTTTCCGCATATTTCGATAGCCTTTTCGAGATTCGACTGTCCTTTTTCGACGTAGTGCTTCCGTGCATCTCGGCTCGTTTGATATTTTTCACGGTGTTTGTCGTTACTCGCGGTTCATTAAAATCCAGTGCTTTAAATTCCTGCAGATTTATTAACAGTGGTCGTTCCAAATTCGATCCTTGAGAATATTAACGAGAAACTTACATGCGCGTTGCGCTTCTATTCCATACGACATAATTAAAATAGCATTTCATTCTTTCTCGAGGAAAATCTATTATTAGATCGACGCGATTAATTGATGAAGTCGCAATATCTGGACAAATATTTTTCGTACATAATTAGAGAATTTAGAGTACCTTTTATATCCGGTAATTTTCGAAACGACGAGAAATATGAAATTATATCGCTAACTTTATTAGAATCGTTTTTATTCGAAATTCTGATGGGTGACTGTAGGCACCTTTAGAGTAGAAAGCGAATTTTCTACGCCCGAGGACCGTAATTACCTTTGGCAATAAAAGGATTACAAAGATAAGCGCGATACGTGTCTGGGGTTACCACTTTGGTTTAGTTAGTAGATTTGATCGTGTAAAAAGCCAAGACATTATCGAGAGATTCTTCCGATTTTCCAAAGACGTCAGAATTATGAAAAGTCTGAGTCCGAGTTGAAAATATCGACGATATTATAGGAAATATTTTTCAATAAAAATACATACGTATCGCGTGTATGTAGAAGATCTGGATGAAACCTCTAGCGAGTAACTCGACGAGCAATTTATCGAATGCTTCAAAAAACGCGAGGATGACTCGAGACCGCTCCGAATCAGTCCAACACCTTGTACTTAATACCGCGAGGAATATCAATATATCAATATTATCCCACGAAAGTTTGTACGCGATATAATTAGACAACGATCGCGTGAAGCCAAGGACAAAGAGGCTCTACGATAATGCGAGATAATCCGACCCAAATGGAAGGTAAGAATGAAAATAATTTCGATCTCAACGTGGATTGATCCTCCGGGAGTCTTGGCCAGTTAATTCGATTTCACGGGAGACGAGAAGCTTCGAGAGCAAATCGGATTCGTTAAAGTTCATCGACGATAAGGATTCGTACGTGTCTCGTCTAGCGAATGAGAATCCGGATGTAAATCTGAGACGAGAAACCGCGAGGATCACGACGACGAAGACGACAACGCAAGTTAAGAGACAAAGATGAATACTAAGACGACAAGGACAAGGATAAGGACAAGTACGACAACGAGGACGAGGAGTTAAGCTACTCGAAATACGACTAGATACGAAGGCGTTCGTCCAGTTTGCATCTTTTATCGCGGGGCCATGTGTCTCGATTTTGATTATTTTGCCAGCGTTCCAATTAGCGATGCCCCCGTGCTAACGCGCAATTCTTTTAAAAGGGACGCGAGTAGCCCCCGATATTTGTGTCGACGATCGTTAAAATCTTTACGAGGTTGACCGCGATCCGTTGTCTTAATACTCGGGAGAGCGTACGGCGTTTCTATTCCTCGACGATCCTCCAACGAAATGCATCACGATCGGCCAGTAAACACGACGATCGATCGGGAGGGGCCAAGAGAAGGAGCGCTGAAAACGTATCTGCCTGCCGACAATTAGAATAGAGCCTCGTAAAACGGAACACTCCGTCTTAAAAGTTCGTCAAATCTGAAGCAATTCTTCGTTTCTACAAAAAATCGGTATAAAAGAATGAGAAAATTATAGCGAAACACCTAGCTGTTTAGTTTGAAAGTGTTTAAGAGTTTGCGTTTGAATAAAATTAAAAATATACCTATAGGATACCGATGCGTCGTACTTGCTTAAAAACATCTAAGAGAGTTAAATTTACAATTTTTATTGAAATAATAGTAATTATTAAGTGAATGATAACTTTTTTTTACCACACGTGGATTTAAGCCATTTTCAAAATAAACGTTATTGTTGTACTGTTAATTAGCGAAACTTTTCTCGAAAAAAATCTCAATATTTTTCAACATATTAATTGGAAATTCGTTTAAATCAAAAGATACCGTTAAATTATAATTAATGTTATGATCAACTCGATTTTCCTGAAAAAGTGACTTAAGTCATTTTCAAGATAAACGACTCGTATAAGAATCTACAAAAGTTTAGATCGAACTAAATTTTGAGGTTGGAATGAAAAAATAAAAATAGTCAAAATCGATCGTTTCAAAGGTGAAATTTACTGTTAAGCGTCTAAAAAATTTATATAGAAGATTATGTAAAAAAAAAAGAAACGAGGTAAAAGTATGCAGTTTCGTTCCTTTTAATATAGTACTTACTTCGTCTGAATCTTGCTCTAATGTACGAGTTATTTTTTAAAACACGGTAAATGCGTAAGATCGTATACAATGCCGTCTGTTAAATCTTTCCTGGCGATGGCATTACCATCAACCGTGTAACACACGACACGTCAATTTTCCTCGAAATAACGCTCGCTCCTAGCAATAAAAAATGTGATAAAAATTGAAAGAGACGATCAATATTGACTAGTTATCGATGACGACCCAACAACCTTATAACTGCACGAACGAGGCCAAAATAAATATATAAATTGCACCCAATCGTTAAGTGAACGTTACGCGATATGAATTGCTTAGTAGGATGCATTTGGTCGATAGTTAAAATGTAATATTCGATCGGATCGATCGATAGAGGAAAAACAAACACTCGTGCAAGAGCGACTATTAATAACAATCCGTTACAGTTATAAGGTACACGAAAATATAATTCGTAGAGTATAAACGCGTATTTAACGATTGTCTCGCGATTAAACAGAACATTTTGCAGAAAATACGATGCGTTTTACACGTACCACGAGGATATCGAACGCAGTAAAAAATATATTACGTTTCATAAGCTGCAAGAAATTAGAATAGCGCGTTTATTCAAATCCATTTGCAAAAGCGCACGGTTTACACGTATCGCGCTGTATCGTCGTAAAATTCCGATCGTTGATTTACAAATCGGTACAACCTGCATCGAACCACGGAACGTAATCTTGATAGTTACACCGACGTATCCAGACACCGCGTTTACGATTGAATCGCGCGACGTTAAAATATTTATGCGCACTCGTGCATTTACAACGTCGCTCTACTCGTTTGTCGCGTCGTTCGATCGAAGATATTAGCCTCTAAAGATACGTACGACGACACGAGTGCATTATCCGGCTTGTTTCGACGTATCCGCGCATTTTATACGCTGACTTCGCCTTTATTTCGATTTTGCCCTTCGTCGAGAAAATATGAATTTTGAGAAGATAAGGGAATACGTTCAACGGAGAAGCGGCTCGAAATTTTTCCAGCGACATTACCGTGAAAACGTGACGGTGATGGCTTACGATGCTCTCTGGGCGACGTTTCTCGCCAGAATGGATGGGTCCCCTGCACAGGGATCCATTTTATGGAAAAGATGTCAGTAACAGAGAAATAACTCTATAGAAGAATAATAGCTCCTACGTTAGTACCTCGCAAGCTTCGTCTAGCGTACGAACGTTCGTCTTAGTCGCGTTAACCGCCGTGTCACCGCGATAAACCGCGCGATGCCAACGTTTACCTCGACCCACCCGCATCAGTATCGTCTTCCAAACGAAGAAGTGTCCCCAGCAAGGGCGAGTCGCGATATTCTCGAGTTCCTTCGTGTAAAAAGCTACGAGTAATCCCAGAAATCTTCGAAAATAAAAGACTATTTTTTAAGGGCAACCTCCGCATCGAAAGGATCGAAAGCCCATAATAGTACGAAGCTTTAGGTTGGTGCTTATGAAATATCAGATTTTAATATAATACATACATTAGGGGGATCGAAAAGTAATCAATTTTTTTTTGCATTTATTTATCAAAGAAATTTTAAATACTAATCAAAAAATAATTTAAATAAAAAACAATAAATTTTTTTTTTTAAATCGGAGAAATTTTGATTATTTTCTGGTAGAGACTTAAACATTCGATATTTCATACGCACCAACTTTGAAGTGAATTTATATAAATCCGCCATGTGCACCAACCTAATAAATATTACCGAAAAAAATAACTTATTTCGAAGAAGGAACGACGATTTCTTGCGAACATTTATTTTATTCGCTGCTGATGTAAAATCATCATCGACTCGCTCGAGTTTCCTCGCGTTTTTACGATATATTAAAGGCAACTTCGCGACAAACGAACGACTCGATCAGACCGCGTTAATCAAGAGCGCTTTGGAAGGTAGACCTTATCGCTTTGCGTAACGATAAATAAAGCGATGATTCGCCGGAGACGAAAATCGAAAGTTACTCCACCGACGAAAGAATTTTTACGTATATATGCGATGTAGTGGTCGAAGGAATCCACGCTTTTAAATATATACGTGCGAAATCCAGGACCGTCGTCGGATTTAAGGAGCGACATTGGGGCAGGGAATAGGAAATGTAAATCCGTTCGAACGGAACGGAGATAAATACGTTCTACGGCTGTGCGTAAAAAAAAACGGTGAGATCGATTCGGAAATTAAAAAATCGTATCGACGCATGTCGCGCGCGTAAATTCTTTCCTTTCGTCATTCACGGGCATCGTCGCTAAGTCGTTCATTCGTTTTTTCTCGTATTAAATTAATCGAGCGAGTTTAAGGCCGCCTAAAGTCTTTCTTTGAACAGTCAATCGGTTAATCAGCACGAAATTTCTTGCTTGACATTGTAGTAGGGATCGAGACGATATTATGGAGCGACTAAGAATTTTGGGGGAGATATTAAGGTAGGTGGAACGAGAAATGTAAATTTTCACGAAGATAAATGATACCTCCTGCGGTGTGTGTCAAAGGATTTTGAGGGGAATCTGGTGAATTGAAAATTCATATCGACACGTATCACGCGTATAAATTCCCTCTTATCGTGATTTACATCATCATCATCGGATTATTCACTCGTTCGTCGTACGTACGAATTACTCGATTGCGTTTAAAACTATATAAATTTGTTACAAATCAATCCGACGGTTAATAGCTTCAAAATTTCATGCTTTCGATCATCGTGAAGATCGAGACAAAATATCGGAGTAACGAAGAAAAATCGTACAGCAGAGATACGTAGCGTGAGAATTATTAACATTTTATTCGATGATAAAACTGTCAACCTTGTCTATGTCGAAAGTATGAATTGCGCGTCGAGGTGAAACCGTATCGTGTTAATTACGCTTGTTACGTCCTGCGAAAGATTAATGCGCCCTTCATGTTCGAATTCCCGCTTCAAAATTCACGCTTCATCTTCTCGTTGATAACAATAGCATAATCGTCAAAAGTATCGTTCGCGTGACTCTCGTATTGCTGCACGAGGATCGAAATCTTAAATCTCCAAGTTTATAATATTTTATTGTAAAATATGCAAATGTAAAACCTCTTTCTCTCTCTCTCTCTTTTTTTCACTCTCTACCTCCTTTCCCCTCTGTTTCTTGTATACGCGTGCTTTCGTCCATATACTCCAACGTTCTTTACTTCCTCCGTTCGAGCTACGTCTGGAAGTTGAACCGCGTCTGCGCTTCAGCGTAAAAATACGCCACATAAAAAGTTTACTCAGGAAGGTGATATCAACAAGACGATTATCCGATGTTACGTCGTACTTCTTTTTCAGAATAACAAGCCAACTACCTTTTTTAATTAAAATCTTCGTTGTGGAGAATTATTAAATTTCCTATCGCTGCTAGTTCAGCGTCGTCGCATTCGGAAACCCATTAAAAAATCTATTTATACTGACGAATTTGGCAGACGACTCGAATCCTCTTTGTGTCCCTCTATACGACGCAACGCGTGAAAACAGAAGGATTATTTCGAAAGGACAAATTTCTCGTGAGAGCGATCGTCTAATCAGCTAATTAAATTCATCGTGACAAAATTTTCTCCGAATACCTTCGTACAAATTTTTCACTATCGTGAAAATAGACGACATTTGACGATACTTCGAATCGTTTCCCTCCTTTTCCCATTTCACAAAATCCCTGTAAGTACATCGATATAAAACGAATCCAAATAAATCTCAAAGAGCCACCAAAGATGATGTACCTTGAAATGATTGGAAGGTTTCGTAAGAACGTAAATATTAGCGCCACTCTCGAATTCTCCTGTTTTTATAGAATTTTTCTATCCCTTTTCGCAAAATTATCTTCTATTTACTTCGTTTCAGAGATTCGCTCTTCAAAATTGGAATAAATTTTGCAGGGCGATCGTCGGAGGTATAATCGTCGCGATTAAGGGAGAGACGCTAGAATTGGTGTCGTTAGCGGCCGGCTAAGATAAATCTCGACGTAGGAAGCCCGAGTAACTTCGGCTCGTATGATATCCGAATGAAGCTACGACTACTTGTTGAACTACTTGGCATGGATTAAGAATACGCGTTTATGACGCTGGAAGGTCGTAAAGGAACGCTCAGCATCTTTGTTTGGAGTAGTACGTAGGTACGTGGTTCGTTCTGGTAATTTATTCTATCAATAAGATAAGAGAATCTCTCTCTCTCTCTCTCTTTCCCCTTATGGATATGGTGCACTTTCCTCCGCCGAAGCGACGATAATCGTGAACATTCTTAACGAGGCTGCCTATAGAGAGGAGAAGCACGTAAGTTTGCAAGCCGCTTGCCTGTATATTAAATTTCATGTATAAGTGCACGGTAGAAACGCGCGTCGATTAGTGAGATTAAAAATTGTTATTTTTGTTCGACTGTTTCTTCCGCGGAAATATTAACGACGATAGGAGAGAGAGAGAGAGAAAGCGTCTTTAAAATAACATCGACGCGAAACTCCTATCGAAATTCATCGACTTTCATCGGCGTATTGTTCTCGTGTCTGCCGATCTTTCGGTCGAGAATTCGTAGGATTAAAAAGGACGAAAAAGAGGAAAAAATATCAAACTCGTATTCTCGTCGCGGTAATAGCAAGCGATACGCGAGTCACTGCTTTTTCAATTACATTAATACGTTTCGTATTGAAATAGCTGCTAAATCCATAGAAAGTGATGTATTAGGTTGGCAACAAAGGTTCTGCCGTTTTTTTTTAAATTTTTAAATTTAATTTTTAAAAAACGAAGGGAACTTAGTTGCCAACCTAATAGAAATACTTCTCTCGAAAGACTATCCAATTTTCGTGTTTTTTCCCACGTTTGTATATTTTAACATTATTAGAGGAAACATTATCGAACGCTCTGACTTTAGGATCTCGTCTCGTGCAAATACGTCGCGTTAGCAAGCTAAAGTAAAAATTGGTAAAACTGGAATATTTCGGACACATTCCTTCAACTACGAAACGAAAGACATTTAGAACATTTCCGCTTTTTCCACAGCCACGTCCGCGTTTTAAGATAGAAGTCAAATTTCACGAACGAATCCACATACTTTTAACAGAGGTTTTTTTTCTTTCGAGCAACACCTTTCGTTTTTCCTTTCCCCTACGTGTAACCGTTCGAGTAAAAAAATGTTAATACTGTGCGATATCGTCGACATTCGTCGGCGCGATTTTTCGATTCGAATCGAGACACGCTTTATGCGACGATTATAATTTTCCGTAAGTTACCTCGTGTCAAAGAGAATCTCGTTTCGAAAGGATTATCACATTCTGTTTGTACGATGCGACGCATATTGGTATTCGTTCGTTCAACACGATCGCTGTACGTCTCTGTTTAAACAAAAAGTTTCGTTCGACGATATCTCGCACGAACTGCTGGTACGAGTAACGCGATATTTTCAACGGAAATTTTAAAACCAAGGAAATTTCTATTCGAAGGAAACGATGCAAGTGCTCGAACCAACGAGTCGAAGAAAGGTCGAATAAAATAATTCGAAGATCGACGATACGCTTCTAAATTATTAGACGATCGTCGTAGCTTCGATGTTTGCCTTTACGTCGAGAAAAATCCGATAGACAGCGATCGAATAGTCTTTCGTTTCGTGCGTTCCTTTTGACACGCGTCTCGTAGTTTCCGCTTTAGGTAGGCGATATCGTCGTTATTACATCGAAGATTCGGGCCGTTAGCGTCGTATCTTGCTATTAGCACGAGCCTGTTAAGTCAAGAAGCCACGAAACGAGCGGCTAAACGCGCGTATAAATACGAAACTGTACAAAATACGAGGAAACATTTGCGCTTCTTTTAAATACAGTTTTTTTTCATATCAATGCTCCATAATAAATTATATTATTTCCTTCCGATAATCGACACTCGACGTGAAATTAACGATAGAAAATTGACGCGAGCAATTAGCACTTTTTTTTAAATTTCACAACGTGTAATCGAAGTATCTAAAATGGTTTATCGACCAGTTTTCGTTCGAGACGTCCTTCGTTTAAAATTCTGATTGCTTTGATCGTCAGGAACTTGTTTAGACACGATGAGACCAGAAGCGAGAAGAAATACAGAGAAAAGTTACGATTCGAATAACGAGGTCGAGTACATTGGGAATGGTACGGAGACATTTCAAAGAAATGATTTTTAGCGAAGAAAAAATACATCTGAAACGCTCTGAACTCGTGGAACTCGAGTGACTTGACGCATGTTGCGTATTTCTATTCTCGTTTTTCTTCGTTTGCTTTTCGATTATATGGCGTTCGATAAAGCAGCTTTTCGACAAATCGCACCTAACGAAGTCGCGTTTCAAAACTACGTCGATACTTCGAAAGAAAAATTCTTTTTTTCGGCTAGAAAATTCCTCTGCCTTTCCATCGAATGCTAATTGATATTTTAATCGCTTCTTTCAAAATATAACTGTTACCTGCAAGGGTATAATTCGAATCGTCAAAGAGAACGTCTGAAATACTTTTTTCTCTTGTAACTTACGTATAAACTCCGTTTAAATCATCTGTTTGCATACGCGAGCATCGAAATTAATATCAAAATATTTACGATTAGTGAAGCGATTCCTCTTTCAATTCACAGAAAATGTTGTCACGCGTCCTGAAATATATTTATTAAAAATACGATTACCCATTGGTGTCATATTCGTACGATATGACGTAAATATGCTAAATATCTAAAATTATCCAAACTACTTTAGGATAAGGAGTATTGAGAAAATTGATGTAAATGAGATCCTCGAAGGATAAGTTAAAAAAAGTCTTTAAAATTCAGACAACGTAGTTATTCTCATAAAGCATTACCCGTTTTGCATTCACTGTAGCTCCATTGTCCTTGTTCTATCAGTACTATTACGTCTACGGAAGTTTTCGCGACGAGAGGAATTTTTAAAAAATGCAAGATTCTTCCATCGGATGATATTCGAATCGAATACAGCGGTGGTCGAGTTTTATGAAAAACATGTTCCTCGGGAGCTCGTGTAATTCAAGGTTTTGTCCCTCCCATAGGAATGTACGCTTTAATATCAAAGCAGCGTATACCTGGATTCGTATAATCAAAGTCGCCTTCATTTTTTTTATTAAGTTTCGTATAACGATATCAAAAAATTGTATGCATTAGTTATGCGATTATTCGTGCCTAAGTTGTCGTATTATACTTTAACTTCGCAAGATTCAAATTTACATGAAACGCGAACGAATCGCAACTTCGGTAGTAACTTAAGAAACCAGGAATAAACTATTCTACGCTTTTTTAGCATCCCATTGTATCCTGGATCGATATATCGTACTTATGATAAAACGTAATCTTAGTATAATATATTACAAGAGCCGATTGACCGACCTCGTAGAAATCGAAGTTTTATGCAAATTTTAATATATAAATAATAAAATGGTTTCTGTCCCTTCGATTTCGACTAAACTTTGTCGTCTTTGTCGCAACTTGAAATTTCTAAGTGTAATAAAATAATGCAATAAAATTTGTTTACTTATTCATTGGTGGAGTTTAATTAACAATCGTTCGAATAGAATCGAAGCTAAGAAATACATACGTACGTCAACGATTAGAAAAATTTACGAACAATACTAAATTTCAACACGATAAAAGAGACAAAGACAGTAAGTAGAAATACGCTGGTTTCGAGAGACTCGTGGAACGCGTTACTCGATCTAAGTGAAACCATTGAATTCGTTTCGAACGAAGGGAGAACAAATTCATCTGAAAAACAAAAAATTCGAGGAATCAACGAGAGAACGACGTATAACACGCGCTTTCGATATCTAACCTTTTCTTTTTCTTTCCTTTCTTCGTAGGTGATCAAAACGAAACGAAGGGAGCCTCAATCGGAGAACGAACAATCGTATCGACAAAGCGACATCGACGAGAAAAGATCAGTCTAAACCGATTCCAGCGTGAAACAGAGCCAATTACAACTTCTCGTTTTAAATCGCCTGTTTCACAAGCAGAAGACGATTCACGTAACAAGACATCTCCTCTCTGCCCCCGTTTTTCCTGCAATAACACCAGAAGAAAAACGAGAGTACAAAACCAACAAAAAGGGAAAAAAAGAAATCGATTAAAACTCGCTCGAGCTCTGATCGATCGAGTAAAACGAGCTAAAAAGAAAACAATGTTGTGAGAACAGCTGGTGGGCCGATCTCACGTAAGGTCGTACGATGATCCTCGTGCGAGAAGAGGGAAGGAAAAGCGAGGAAGCGAGAAAACTAAAGGAGAAAATCAGGGGTGAAAGAAGGGAGAAAAAAAAGGAGCTGAAAAAGTAGAAGAATGAGGAACACAAAAATTCGAGACGGGAGATACATCGAGGACATAAAGAAGTAAAACATCGTTGACGTCTTCGTCGTTGCCATCTTCGTCTTTCTCCAGGTCCTTCGAGTTTTCTCCAACGTCCCCAATCTCCTCGAACTCTTCATCATGGAGCGAGAAAGTTAAAGAAGAAAAATAAGAGAGATAAAAAGGAAATAAAATAAAAAGGCGAAGGAGGAAGGAATAGGGGAAGATAAAGAATGTGGAAAAGAACCCAAAAAGTCGAGGCATAGAATACGTCGAGGACATAAAGAAATAAAACATCGTCGACGTCTTCGTCGTTGTCATCTTCGTCTTCCTCCAGGTCCTTAAAGTTTTCTTCGACATTCTTAACCTCTCCGTACTCTTCATCGTCGACGGAGAAAGCTAAAGAGAAAGAAAATAAAGTCAGCTGGCGAAGGAGGGGGAATAGAAGTAGCGAAAGAAGTGGAAGAACGTGGGAACCAAAAAGTCGAGACAGAGAATATGTCGAGGAGTAAAACGTCCTTGACATCTCCATCTTCCTCCAGATCCTTCGAGTCTCCCCCAACATCCCCAACCTCTTCGTACTGTTCACCATCGAGCGAGAAAGCTGAAGAAGAAAAATAAGGGCCATAGAAAGGAAATAAAATAAAAAGGCGTAGGAGGAGGAATGGAAGAAGAGAAAGAATGTAAAATCGAAAAAGTCGAGACAGAGAAGTAAAAAACATTGACGTCTTCGTCGTTGACATCTTCATTTTCCTCCAGGTCCTTAGAGTTTTCTTCGACATTCCTAACCTCTTCGTACTCCTCATCATCGATCGAGAAAGCTAAAGAAGAAGAATAAGAGCGAAAGAGAGAAAACGAAGTAAGAAAACGAAGGAGAAACGGTAGAAGAAGTAAAATAAGTAAAAGAATGTGGAAAGCAAAAAATCGAGACAGAGAACATGTTGAGGGCGTACGGAAGTAATACATCCTCGACGTCGTCATCGTCGCCATCTTTGAACTCCAGGTCCTTCGAGTTTCCCCTAACATCTTCAACCTCTTCGTCCTCGTTCCTATTGTGGACGACGATGACGTCCATCGGCCTAACGACGACGACGTACGAGGGAAGCCAGAACATCGACGTCGTAGGTGACGTCATCTACGACGGCTACGGTCGAACGATGATAACCGAGAAGACGGAGGACGAGGAGGTCTACACGCCTTACGGCGATCGACCCGAGACGTACATCGTACCGATCGTCTTCCTGCTGATCCTGGTGATCGGCCTGACGGGCAACGGCGTCCTGGCCTTCACCATCATTCGTCATCGGAACATGAGAAACGTACCGAACACGTACGTGCTCTCGTTGGCGCTCGGCGATCTTCTGGCAAGTACCGAGAACCAAAGAGAGATCGAAACGAACGAAACTGAGTCTCTTGACTCAGCTAATGGCAACTTAACCGATGACAAACGCAGCTTTCCTTCGGAAACACGTGCGACGATTTATCGACTTTATCTCGGTAACGCCGCTGTTTATTGCGTTATGATAATTCGATCTTTATCGATATTCGACGGGCGAGTTATCGTCGTGATTGTCCGTTAACAGAGGCGTGTTATTAAATCATTGATCGATGTCCATTAACGGTAGGTGTAAATTCGCAAGGTTTATTCATGAATGGCGCGTCGAACGGGTCGGATTAATTAGATTTTTTTCGTCTTTCTTTTTTCTTCACTCCTAAAGCGTAATGAAAGTGGCGAATCGTGGCTCAAAGTCGTCGAAATTAGAATTTCCAAACGACTTTTCGTACATCGCTCGTCGGCAGGATCGACGATGGAGTTTAACGAAAAGTATCGAGCGAATTATTTAGAACGCCCAGCGACACGTTCTAACCGGAGGTCAAACGTTTTTTTAATTATTAATATTTTTAAAACATTTGTTTTAATCGCGTTTCGATATTGAACGTTACGATATTGAGCGGATCTTTTCAATTAAAAATATATACGTACGTGTTCGATATTCGAATTTTGTCGCTTCTTCTCTTCTGTGCGGAATAAAAGTACGCACGACAAAGCCGCCACGGGTCGCGATAAAATTCCGACGCATAATTTGCGTTTGGTACGTGCACTCGATCGCACTCGTAAATATTTCGATCGATCACTGAAAAACCGTGATAAAACAATCTTTCGATGTATTTTACATTCGTACGTCTCGAACTGACCGTTTCGTTAAAACGGCTGAATAACGAAGCTTTAATCGATCTTTTTACTCCGCAAAGGTGATAGTGACGTGCGTGCCATTCACGTTCACCGTTTATATTTTGGATTCTTGGCCGTTCGGACCGATACTTTGCAAGGTTTCCGAATGCGCGAAGGACATCTCGATCGGAGTCTCCGTTTTCACGCTGACAGCGCTCTCGGCGGATAGATTCTTCGCCATTGCCAGTCCGATGAAAAAGTTTCACGCTACAGGTAAAACACGCGAGTACATACATACCCCCGTGGGATACGACGAGACAAAGAGCCTCGATGCGTCGTGTGATCTATGCATCGATCGATCGGTACATAATTTATGCTCGTGCCGTCGACATCGCAAACACGTCCGACTTAGTTT
>JAITYT010000373.1:514941-528175 GCA_025433975.1 Liostenogaster flavolineata
CACGAAAGCTTGGCTTGGTAAGTGTTAACCGAACTCCGCACCAAGAAAATCGACCTCTATCGATCGATTGGTTTGCCGAATTTAAACGTGGTCGTACGAACACCGATGATGTGGCACGCTCTGGTCGCCCAAAAGTGGTGGTTACATCGAAAAACATCAAAAAGGTCCACAAAATTGTTTTGGCAAATCGTAAAGCGAAGATGCAAGAGATAGCTGACACGCCCAAAATACCAAAGGAACGTGTAGGCTTTATTGTGCATTACCGGGCATTATTTTTAGACCGGGAACTTATCAGCCGATAATCGTGCGAGATGGATGCCGTGTTACGACGAAATTAAAGCGAATTTTTCATTCGATTCGAACGTATTTATCGCAACGTTTCCAGGTGAAGCAGGTGAAAGCGCGCAAGAAAGTAGCCAGAATGGTGACGTCGTTCGTGATCATTTTCGCCGTGTGCTTCTTCCCCCAGCACGTTTTCATGCTGTGGTTCTACATTCACCCCACCTCTCAGAAGGACTACAATGCCTTCTGGCATTGCTTCCGTATCTTAGGATTCTGCCTAGCCTTCACCAATAGCTGCATCAATCCCATAGCCCTCTACTGCGTCGGCGGCACTTTCAGGAAATATTTCGACAGGTGAGCAAATTCTACGATCCGATGCAATCGTTGCGAATGAGAGGGACGAGTTTTAAGAAACGTATTGCTCGAATGGAACGAAACTACGCTCGTACACGACTCGAGAACCGTGAATGTGATAAATCTTTTTTTCCTTTGCTTTTTTAACCCTTTTTAATGTTGAGTATACTCGATGTGAAGATAAAAATAATTACGTTCGTATTATAAATCAACGATATTAAACGAAATCAAATATTATAAGAAAAATATGTTCGCTGAAAAATAATTAAGCAGGCGGAAAAAGTTTTTCGAAACAGAATTAAACAGTTAAAGGGTTACAAAAAATTACCACTTATACCTTAAATCAAATGGACGTGACGAGATAATTCGTTGTCGCAATTTCTCGAGTAAATTATCGGACACAAACGTTGTAGTTTAACGTGATTATTTATCCATGTTTTTCATTAAAAGCGTTGCGTCTTGTCGATTATTCGAAGGATGTCGAACGAAACGATAAATCGAAATTCGAGTAATCGAAAGAAATACGTGGCTTGCGTTTTACACCATGGCGGTGAGAAAACGCGTGATTTAATCTCGAGAGTCAAAACTTGCAGATACCTGCTGTGCTGCATGCCGAAGCGGATGAAGAGGCGGCACTATCGTCGTTCGTCAGAGATGAGCTCGAGGCGAATCCATAGCTTCACGATGGTCAGCACGCGCCGATATACGAACGGATCTTCGCGCAGAGAGCAGCGGAACGCGATGCAACTTTCCGCCCTCGTGGGCGACGCAAAAACGAGCAACGCGCAATCGCGGGAGCAAGAAACCATCATCAGTCTGGCGGGATGCCAGAACGGTCTCCTGGACGAGCCGATGACGAAAGATCAACAAGAAACGGAGTTGCCGTTCGTACGTCACGCTCTGCCCTCGCCGTGATACTTCTTTCGAATTTTTGTCTGGCGGTCGATGGAGACCTGCTCGAAAACCATGTCGTGAGCTTGCGTTAAAGGATCTAAGGACTCACAATTGGTACAAATCAGCTCTTGCAATGGCAACCTGACGTGTCGAAGAAGGAAGAATCAGCAAAAAGTGGAGGATTTTTCGATTTTCCGCCTGGCGGTCGATCGAATCTACTCAAAAACCGCGTTGTGAGCTTGCGTTAGAGGATCCGAGACTCACAATGGGTACTAATCAGCTTCTACAACGGCAACTTGACGTATCAAAGAAGAAAGAATTAGTAAAGAGTGGAGGATTTTTCAATTTTCTGCCTTGTGGTCGATCGAACCTGCTCAAAAACCGCGTTGTGAGCTTGCGATGAATGATCTAAGCCTCACGATCGGTAGAACGAATCAGCTGTTAGAACGGCAACCGGACGTATCGAAAAAGGAAGGATCAGCAAAGAATGGAGGATTTTTCGATTTTCCGCCTGGCGGTCGATCGAATATACTCAAAAACCGCGTTGAGAGCTTACGGTGAAGGAGCTAAGACTCACGATCGGTAGAACGAGTCAGCTGTTAAAACGGCAACCTGAAGTATCACAGAAGGAAGGATCGGCAAAGAGTCAACAATTTTTCAATTTTCCGCCTGGCGCTTGATGGAGACCTAGTCGAGGTTCCAGTTGAATCCTCCTAGACACTTGGAGCTGTCGTCCGTGTTGAACTTCTCCCTCGACGATTCTGGTGTGTCTGCGTCGAAAGCCATGCTACGAGTTTACATCGAATGAACTGAAGACTCATCGTCGGTACGATGAACGGCAGGCCAATAACAATAAGCTCGCTACTAAAATAGGTTCCTCGAAGAGCCGATAACGATAGATCACCGAGAATTCGCATGACAGCTACCAACACGAAATTTTCGGCCTGATCCTTCTCATCCATGTCGAACTTTTCCCTCGACGATTTCAGAGCGACTGCGTCGAATGTCTTATCACATTGAATGGACGTAAGGCTCACAATCAATAGAACGAAATGGGCGGGTGATTGCCTCTTGATCCTTTCATCGAATTTCCTCGGATTGCCAATCGCGAGAAGTTCGAGCTTCCAACCCGAAATTTCTCGATTCTTGAAGCTGTTTTCCGCGTCGAAATTTTCCTTTTGGCAATTCCAAGGGGACTGCGACTGAACTCGCGTCGTGGGCTTGCATTTAAGCAAAGGCTAGACTCGGTGCCACGAATCGCCCGTGAATACGACGAAGCACGCTTCTTGTGCCGACGATTTTACATATTTTATTCGTCGTGTTAAAACGATAAGACTTTGCGTTTTTAACGAATTTTTATTCGTCGTCTTATCGATTTTATCGTCTGTTCGTTTCGTTGTTGCGTTCGTGCGGACTCAAAGATTTTACATCGCGAGTGATAAATGATCTTTGGTACTCGGTACTTCGTTGGACGAAAGGTCATCGAATATCGAATGAACGGCGATTCTTACGGAATTAAATGTATCTCCAGCTAAGACCCGACGATGAATTTCGTCCCTTTCTCGTTTTATTTTAATTCCACGAATTCTTTAAATTAGATTAAGTCGTTTTCGTCCAATTTGTTAACGCTAAGATTCTGCGACAAAGTCGAAGTCAAAGACTAGATAAAATACGTTTTACGTTCGTGTGGAAGGAATCACTTTGAATGTCCAGTAATAAGATTCTATATATTGTACTTTCGTACATGTGTTTCTCGTACGTACTTTTGTACATATGTTTAAGTGAATGTAAAGTTTCTTTCGTTCTGTGTAAGGTAAAATTCCTCTAATTCGACAGTTTACGAGTTGGAACTATCGAAAATTCAGTATCTACGTGTCGAATGTTCCGAACGTTCTAAAACTATTCGCGATACGATGCAAACAATTACGCGAAATTGCCATTACAAAATATTTGAACATCGATGCGACGTCATATAATATACTATATGCGACTTTATACGTATAAATAATTTGGTACATCACGAATCCCATGTTTCATTTCGTATATTGGAATTTTACCAAATATTTAGTATTTTAATAAAAATCGAATCAAATATTTGATATATCGAGACGTATAGAGGCATCGATTATCTGGACATATCGATCAAGCAAATAAACGATAATTTGTATGTGAACCCTTTAACAATAGGATCGTCCGATTAGATTTAAGGTCAAAATAATTTTACGTTAGCTAAAACCATTGTTCGACCAATTTAAATGATTCGCTTGTATATGTGATGTTGTAGAATAAATTGTAAGAAGATACCTAATGCAGTTCCATTCTAATAATTACCTAATTATGCTAATTAGTTCTCATAAACTAAAAATGTTGAGAAAATGGAAAAATTATATGAAAGAACGAAAATAATCATGTATTGGACACGTAGTGTTCGCTTCACAGAGTCGAAATCAAACAACCGCGAACCGCCACCTCATGACCTTGAAAAATACGTAATTACGACCACGACGTCAACAATTTTAAAGTTGCGAGCGTTTATTGGCAAAGAATAGCTTTCTAATGTCAACAAAAAATTTTTAAATTATCTCAGAGGAGGAAAATAATCTTATACTAGACACATGGTGTCTCAATAAGCGCTCGTCCGTCCATGCGACCCCTGGTCCAGTTAACTGTGTCGTTGCCTTCTTAGAGTAGCGCCGAAATCGACGTCCGATGCTGGACTCGCGATCGAACAACCGCGAAACGTCGTCTCGTGACCCTGAAAAATACGTAGCTTCGACCGCGACGTCAACAATTTTAAGGTTGCGAGCGTTTATTGGCAAAGAATAGCTTTCTAATGTCAACAAAATTAAAAACAATTATCTCAGAGAACGAGGTACATCGAGGATACGACGATGAAGAATGATAACTCGAACGATGTCCTCGCCTATTTCAACGTGACGAGGAGCAGAAGGTTCGTATCGTTGCCTACGTGATCGAAAGACGTTGTCTAAAAATCGACGTGACGAGCTTTGCCGATCAGGAAATAAATCGATGCGTGCAGGTTCGCGACAATTCATCAGAAGACCCTGAAAATGTTACGAGAGCACGTTAATGAGAATCGTGAGATCGATGGTAAGTCGCGAAACAAATTTTATTCCTACATAAATAAATATTATTTATTATATATATTATAATATAATAAATAAATATATATATATTATTATTTAATATATTTGTACATATATGTTGTACGCAATCTTTCATCGCGAAGACGTAACAAATTATTAGGTTTGAAACACAACTCTTTAATGTCTCTTCTTGTTTATCTGTCAGTTGCGCGACATCCTTTCGTTCAAACGTTGCCTTCGACTTCTCCACTCGATCGAACTTCACTGCGAATGCCAGTGCCGTCGCAACATATATAATAAGCAAATTGAAATAAATATTTCAATACCGTTTAAATAAATTGTACTTTCTATTATATCGCGACTGCATATATATATATATATATAACAAAAATAAATAAAGTATAATATAGGTATAAATTTCTTCACTCGAATATATAATAAAAAACCTGTTCTTTTGGAAAACATTCGTACACAAAATTCAGACATTAATAAAGAAAAAATATCCAAGATCGTTATTTAATAATGACATAATAATAATAGTAATTACATAATAATCGATCATTATTTTATACGAACAAAATCTCCGCTAAGTGGAAAGACGCTTATGCAAGTCGCTACTGGTCTAATTCGTATAATATACGACGTCATTTTGACGAGATTCTATTATCGTACAAAAGTAGAGCGAAGGTGTATAAAGGTTGCGCCTGGGTAGTTCGAAGGAAAGAACGCGGAACGTATTGGAGTTGTCTAATCTTCGGGACGACAAATGATGTCGACAGAGAACGAGGAGGTGAAGGCGTTCGAAGCACGATGTTCGAAATGCCGGAACGACGTCAACGACGAGGAGAAGGTCACAGATCAATTTTCTCACATTCAAGATCTCTGCCCGGCCGACAGGAAGAGAATAACATTGTTGATACACGAGATGATCAAGTACGTAACGGTCCAAACGAATTCCCCTTTTCTTTCTCTTGATAATAATTATCTTATTGTTGGCTGACGGACAAGCGGAGTGTGTCGTTTAACTGAAAAAGATAAAACGTCGTCTCTCTTTGTCTCTTTCGTGTACACAAGGAAATGCAGGAAAAGCAACACATGCAAACGCCAATAAACAATAGGACCAAACCCAGACAGTATCTTTCGAATATTTTACGATAAATACGAGATTTCGTGCGATGTAAGGAACGACGATTTATTTCGTTTCACGCGAGAAACGCACGACGAAATTACGAATAATGTTCCGCTGATCCTCTCGTATCGACGATCGATGAAACACCAACAATGGCGTCGCGTGCTCTCTATTTTTATATAAGTCATTTGGCTCGGTCGCACCGAGCGTCGTTCTTCGACGACCAAAACACGGAAATCGTCGCCAATGTTTACACTCGAGAGACGTACATACGTGATAGTAAATGATAAACATTAAATAATTTCGATCTACGGAAAATGTACAATTCTAACGCGTTGTTTAGACAGATGAGCGAGATTTACAATGACTGCAGAGATGTTTTTTAATATTGATTGCAACGTAATTACAATGATAACATAGCGTTTCAATGAGAGACAATACAAACAAATTATTTATACAGATTATTATTTAGTGTCCTTTTTAATATCGAACAATTTTTGTAAGAATTTTTTCAGTCAAACGGGACACTCTGTATATCGAAATTAAGATTCTCTCATTACTTCGAATTTCTCACGAATATTAAGAATTCTATGAATGCAGATCTACTCGAGAGATGCACAAAGCCAAGGCCAAGTTGGTGGTCAGCGAAAAGGAGAAAGAAGCTTTGCGAAATGAATTTCAAGCGACCCTCGATCGTGGAAACAGCGATAAGAAACGATTGGAATTCGAGGTAAACTCCGTCTTTTAAATACGCAGTGACATCGATTACGGATTTCATTGAGTTAAGTCCAAATTGAAATCGGATTGATTTGAAACTTAGTCGAAACGAATTGCACGCGATGATTCCTTTTCCGATTAATTATTTCCATCAAAAAAAAAGAAAAACAAAAAAAAAATAAAAGAATCCTACAGATTTCACTCCGTTCTCTGTTTACTCTTTTCTTCCGTTGTAGCTGTGTGGAGCACATACGGAGATGAAGGAATTGAAGGAGCGAGTGTCGCAGGCTCTCGAGTTATTCGCACGACAAATAACGGCTCAGTCGAAGCAGTCGATCGATCTCGCAGACACGATGAGGAATCTCTTGAGAGACAAAATGCGCCTGCACGACGCCCTCCGTAGCAAAGAGATTAAGATCGATGACCTCGAAACTAAAATTCGAAGATTGGAAGAGTCTCTTCAGTTGGAAAGGTTATTACGTTCCAAGGATCGCGCTAGAAGCCTCATAATACCGGAGAAGACTGACATTGCCAGCCAAACTACCGAAGAACTTCATACGAAGCCGATGTACGCTCGAGATTTAATCGATTCTTCGTAATAACTCCTGCGTTCGCGTTTCAGCGTAGCCGCCAGATAAACGATTATAAACGTTTATATTATAAAATATAAAACGATTATATTCCTCGAAGTAGTGCCTACGATGAGAATTAATACGATTACTTGTCGTTAGATTTTTTTAATCGACTGTCGAGAAAAATTGAGAAGAATCATAAAATCGATTAAAGAATTTTTTCTGTAGGAATAATAGCGAGGGTGTCGATAATCATGTTGGTGGACGTTGCCGTGTAACTCAAACCAAGAGCAAGGAGGACCTCGAAAAACCTTCTACGGATGGAACATTAATGAGGGATTTGTTCTTCAGAATTCCAAAATTAGAGGAAAACGAAAGTCTGGCATTCATGCCAACGTTGGCGAAGGATTCAAATCCCACTCAACAACGTAATTTTGCGTTCCGGTCTTAAATTAGGAGAAAATTAGTAAGATGTTAAACGAGCTTTAATATCTCACTAATTGTGAGGAAATACTCTAAACAAATAAGTTCAAGAATTTTACGTAAGTCGGGCAAAAGGCTCCGGTGCACAACCCTCCTCCTTTTTCATTCGGAGTTAATTTTCTCTTCGTAAAATTATTAAGTGTGTTTCAAATGTATCGTGAAATAAATTTTATTAAAAAGATATGTTTTTCCTAACAAATTTACTAAATGCGTTATTAAATATCTATATATATATATATATATATGTATATATAAATAATAAAATTATAATTCACATTATGAGCCACGTTATTCCATTTAAATTATCATCGTTTCAACGTAAATTATTAAATGGGACGAAGCTCGTCGCGAAATCAATTACAACGTTACGAACGAATGAATTATGGATTGCACTGTCACTTATCTATTATTGAATCGCTTTCTTTGCATTATCGAAATAGCGCACTAAATGCATCGTCATTTATCAGCCAGAGAAAAAACGTTCGTAGATGGCACTACTGCATGGACTAAAATTCCATGCTGGAAAAGTCCAATTGGATCGAAAGTTCCGTCAATTCGAACGTCTCTGCACTTGAAGCTCTTCCGTATACACTGTGGATAATTTACCGCCCATGGTAAAACAGAAAACACGTTAGTTCGCGCGCAATGCGAACTTTGTCGTTGCTTTTTCGCCTCGCGATGAAATCTCGAACGAAATCATTCTTAATTCATTTTTCAAGAATTTCTTGACAACATTTTGAAAATTTCTTTAACGATATCGTCAATCGATCAAAGCACGGATGGTTACGGTTTTACCTCGGTCGGTAATTGACAAGGTAAACTCTCAAACGTATCTGAAAATTTAATTCCAATTGTTCCATACCAAAACATCTTACTTTAACATTTACGTAAAAGTAGTGAAATTATTCGAAAGACTAAAAAAAGGAAAGAAAAATAACTCGCAAAATATCAATATTTTTTCGTTAACGACACTTCCTTCGATTTAAATACGAAACAGATCGATATCTGCAATACCTTCTTCGACTCGTGATAAATTATCCGTGTCTCCCATTTCCGATGTTTGCGTTCAGCAAATTCGCACATCCGTTTCGCGAAGGGATTTATTAACGCCTCCTTGTTTCAATATGCTTTACGATCCGTGCCTATGCTTCCGGTAATCGCGCGCACTTATAAACAACAATTCTAAGCCGTTAAACGGCCATCTGGCCTAGGAAACGCAACATCTGTTTTTTGGAAGGGGACCTTGACACGTGGCATCGTTCGACAGAGTCGACAAAACCTGAACGCTTCCGCGACACTGTATCGCCAGATGCCGGACGACCCTGTCTGTCTCGACCGTATCGTTTCTTACCACGAGAGGGTCTTTAAAGATTCGAAATACTAGTGTCGCGGCCGCAATCGCGTAAAAAAATATAAATAACGAGGTATCGCGAAGTTACGAACGTCCTTGACGTTTCTCTGCTCGCCTTTTGATCGAATTTTTAAAATCGGAGAAAAAAGTCCTTTCCGACGTCCTTTGAGAAAAATCAAAAGCATCGAACGAACGAACGCGTACACCTTTCTTCTATTTACGTCTTAAGCGTCCTCGTGTCGCTAAAAACACGTCGAGCGCGGGTAAAAACGCAAGAAATTAAATCGTCTATGATTATTTCACGTGAAATCGTACTTCGTCCTCAGATCGACGTAACGTAACGTCGCCAAGAGCTGTAAATCGAATCGTATCCTTTGACACGTTGAACCCGGCGCTGATATTGCTGTCCTTTCCGTTCAGATGAGGATGAGGAAATTCCTATGCGTATTGAAAAAGGAATTTTTCGCCAATTACGAAAGAAAGAAAGACGTTCACAAAATCAGAAAATATCGTTCGGAGTGCTACGACAAAAATTCAACGCTATTCGGACGCGAGACAGCCAGAAACTTGACTAAAAAAGTCGTCGAGTTTTCTAAAACATGCAAAACCAAAGCATATTTTTGATTAGAGTGTCTCGATCAATTTCATTAAAATTATTCATTTATTTTTTAACTTTGAAACCGTCTATCTCACGGATCTACACAGCTGTCCGCTATCGGCCAAATGAAAAGTTCACGGGCTCAACGTGTTAAATCATCGATTATTTTACGTGAAATCGTACCACGTCTCCGGATCGACGTAACGTAACATCGCCAAGAGCCATAAATCGAATTAAATCCTTGAAACGAGGAAGAAATAATGCCACCTAGTATGTCGAACGTAGAAAAAAAAATCGAAGAAAAAACGATACGGAACGATTATCGTTCAGTGTTTCTCCTTCCGTCGCGGCCAGCCACGAAGCTGTTGGTTAGCCGCTGGCGGGCAATGTGACTTCGACGAGCAAGAAAAATAAAGAGGTACGATCGAAGTAGATCGATACGCTCGGCTCCGCGAATAGATCGTCGAGGATAAAGGGACGAATTAATCCCGAACGATCTGTTATTCCGCCGTGGAGCCGACGATCGGCCTGAATCGGCGCAAGAAGCGAATACCTCGTGGAAGCATCCCCGCGACCGCAAGGCCGTTGCCTTGACTGGTTTTAATCGATCCGGTTTTAATCGTTCCTTTCAAAGAAATCGAAAGTGAACCGCGCCATTGGAAAAAACCGATCTCCTCCAAATACGGAGAGATGGCGAGCATCGAGAGCGAGCTAACGACGTCGTCACGATCGCCACGTACGAGGATTTATTCGCAATTGTGTAATCGACGTTTACGCGTTAACGTCGTGTCTTTACGCGGCCGAATCTCCTCGTTGCGCTTCGTTTTCCAACCTCCGCGTTGTTACGCTACTTCGTTTTTGATCGATTCGAGGCGTAATCGATCGGCGCCATTTTCGAATCGTCGAGACGTTCGCTCGTCGGATGTCCTCCGATCCGATCGATCCTTCCTTTCGTTCTCGTTGTACCGTCCCTTAAATATTGGCTCGAGTCGATCGTTGAATTTAGTTTGAAAAATTTTAGTCCTGAAAAAAGTCACAATCGCGTGATGATAAAAGACTGGTCGAATTGTAAGATTTTATGGCAGTTTGTACCACGTTTGGTACACGTGGAAAATTCGAGCTAAAAGCCGCGTGAAAATCATCGGACTGAGAGACAAATAAGCGATACGTTTCCATTCGATTTTTTTTTCTTTCAGGAGTAAAGCGACTAGATCGAGGTTAATTCGAAAAACGAATTTCGATTTCTGATTTTCTTCCTTTCGTTCTTGTTGTACCGCCGCTCGAATATCGGCTCGAACCGATCGTCCTTTCGAGTTCTGAAAAAAATTCATAATCGCGTGATGGTAAGAGACTCGTAGAGTTGAACGATTTTACGGCAATTTGTACCACGCGTGGTACACGTGGAAAATTCGAGCTAAAAGCCGCGTGAAAATCGTCGAACTGAGAGACAAATAAGCGATACGTTTCCATTCGATTTTTTTTTCTTCCAGGAGTAAAGTGACCCTCGATGGAAAATAATTCGAGAAATGAATTTCGAACGAAGAAAATCTCGACTCGAATCTTTAGTAACTGTCGCGAGGACGTTTTTTCTTTCATTTTCCGCGTGATTTCAGCGCCGAATGGCGCGCGTTCGTCTCGATACGAGAACGATGCCACGCTTTTACCTGGACGCTAGTAGCGTGTTTCGCGAATGAACGAGCGAATCGTGCAACGTCGATTCGATCGTACGATTTATGGGAACGTTACGATCGAGACGGTCGAGATGCATCGCGGGAGAAGAAGACGATGGACCGAGGAAGACCAGACACGCGAAGGAAGGAGGGGCCTAGCTGCACAAAACGCATTCCTTCGGTTCAAATTCCAATGGTGGCGTCAGCTCGCTCGGTACTCGTGGCTCGCTCGAACTTCCTCAAAATTCACGCTTACTCGACGTCGCAACCGATACCGCCTAACAACACGATATCGACTAAGAATTTAAAATACGAGAAGGAAGAGCTCGAAGTCATCGACACGCGTTTAGCGATAAATCGAACGTGAGTCGAACGTGAGAAATTTGAAAATAAATACCGAACGCGCGATAGAAATTAATTGGATCGAATTTATCGGAATCATTTTCAGCAAACTTTTCTTTCCAGGCACACGAAATGATTCGAGTTTGACTGCAAAAGTGTATCATCGATTCAAGAGCATCAAAAAGATCCGAATCTCTGCTCGAAATTATCTCGAATTCGTCGTAGAACGCATTAACCAGTTAAGTGTGTTTGACGCGTATACTCGTCGTGAAAAATATAAAATTGCTTTTATATTTTATATAATATTATATAAAATGTGAAATAAACATCGATTTTAATTCCGTACACTGTGATAGGTTTTTTAATCGAAATTCTACGCTCAACTGGCTAAAAAAAAAATTGGAATCTCGTTCAAAATCGTACCAATAATGAGATAAACGCGTAGCATTTATCGCGCGTACAATTTTCCTTCCACGTTCCAATTGATACGTCATCTCGAGGGATCGATTGTGATCGCATTTATGCAACGTCGTACGACGAAGAATTTCGAGTCACGATGCACCCTTTTCTCTGTAAAACGACCGAGTGATTCTCACACGCGTACGTACGTACGTACGTACGCGCGTATTTACGAGGGCTTTGCTCTTAACGCTTCTTTGCGTGCGAGTGGAAGGCGGCAACCTCCATAGGAACTGTTCGGATACGCGTGGCCTCGACCTTGGTGCATCGCGTTCGAGCGCGCTATGCATTGTCGCTCCAAGTGCCGCGACACACCAACGAGTCTCGATCATTTCTGCTCGTTCGACTACGACGACTACGACGACGACGGAGTAACGTGCAAGAAAAATGTGCCTACGCGCGCATACGTCTACGCTTCGTTGACCATGACGATGAATATTCAAAGAGCTGATCGATGACAATTCGATCGTCTCGAATTTTCAAGCACAATTTCGCTAGCCTAAATAAGAACTGGCACTCGGTATTTCGATGTTTTTGATGATTAACAGCCATTTTGTGTCGGAATCTCCTCGAGAACCATAACCTTATTCGAACCGTCGAAGTTTGGATAAGATTTTAATCCTTTTAGGATGTCGTTTGAGTCAAATGGCCGATACGTGTTGCCTTCGCTTGCTCTTCGATGTTCAGCAATACCTCGATTCTTTTTGGATATGCGGTATTATCGATCGTTAATATCGTTCTGGCTTTTAAGACTGATATTTTTTATTTTTATTGGTTTTTCTTTGTGTTTTTTTTTCGAGGCTTTATTCGTTTCTGTCGATAAAAACGTTGATCTTTGGAGAACCTTCAACCAATCGAAATCATCGATGAGCAAGTAAAAGCGATATAATAAAGAATATTTTCTGGGGTCGCTATCTACTGATAAAAGCTAGTCTAATATTTTTACATGCATAGAACCTTCGACCAACTGAAGTCATGGGCAATCGGTAAAAGAGGCGTAATAAAAATATTATCTGGAGTACCTATCCACTTATAAAAGTCAGTCTAATGATAAAAAAAAGTCCATTTTTTGCCATGTTCTTGCATACAATAGACGCATTCGTGCGTATGACATCTAATGCTCCGTGAACTTACGATCGATCGAAACGATCGATGAGTCAGTAAAAGATAATAACACAATGAAAATATTTTCTGGAGTAACTATCCGCCGATAAAAGTGAATCTATCGATTAAAAAACCTATTTTCTTCCATGTTCTTACAAACATAGATAATTAC
>JAITYT010000373.1:528568-541653 GCA_025433975.1 Liostenogaster flavolineata
GGCAATCGGTAAAAGAGACATAATAAAAAATATTTTCTAGAGAAATTATCCACTGATAAAAACTAGTCTAACGATTAAAAAAGCCCGTTTTCTTCCACGTTCTTACATACAATAGATACATTCGTGCGTGTGACATCCAACGTTCGGTAAAGCTTCAACTAAGCAAAGTCATGGGTAATTAGTTTTTACTAATATAATAAAAAATATTTTCTGGAGTAACTATCCACCGATAAAAGTCAACCTAACGATTAAAAAACCCATTTTCTTCCATATTCTTACACGCACAGACGCCATACATACAACCAAAGTTATGGATAATCGCTAAAATCGACGCAATAAAAAATATTGTCCGTGGTCATTGTCGTGGCTTCTCTAGAGTGATAAAAGTCTGTCTAACGACAAATTCTTCTTTCCCCTGTATTTCTTACGTACGTATCTAGGGGAGTCACCTACGCAAAGGCTCCAAGGGAGGGCCAAACTTTCCACGAAAGGACGAAGGTCCTACGTCGAGGCACGCAATGACCGCGAGGCGAAGCATTTCGAAGGGAACCGTGGCGCGTTCCTGGAGGCTCCGTAAAACAGCCTCGATTGAGTCATCGATACGTGACGCGCGTACGTATCGCCCTGCGCAGAAAAGTGCACGTCGCGCGAAGGTCGATCGCGAACGATACTTTTGCTCACGACGCGCGCCTTTTCGCTGTCCAGACGCACGTCTGGCACGACGCGACGCGACTTCTCCGAAAAGGATTCCTTTCTATCTAAGTCGATCCAAAGGAAAATACGACCTTAACCCATTATCCGCCGCAATTCAAAAATACAAAAAAAAATTAAGTTAACCTTCGTGCTAACCAACTTCGAATTTGAAATTTGAAAATGTGTCTCAAAATTGGGACATTGATGGATAATGAGTTAAAAACATGACAAAATCAACGTCTTTTCATTAAAAAAATTTAATAAATATAATTTAACAATCTAATAAAATTCCATACAAATTCCTTTTTGTGTTTATTTTCATAGAAATACGTAGAAAAAATTGATGGAAAAATAATAGGAATATTCGACTTTCTTTATTCTCTTCTTCCTTTTTTTTTATAGAAGTTTCCTTCATAGAAGTTGCGTTATAGAATTTCTAGGCGCGCGAAGGAGGAACTAATTTAAGAAGTAAATTTAAATTGGACGCGAGAGAAAAAGGAGAAGCTCGTAGAAGACGCGATCCTGCGTTTCACCGTGATTATCTCGATAGCGAAACGGTGTCACGCTCTACCCTCGGCGCTCGAGGCGATGCCAGGCTTGAAAGGCTAGCGGAGTTCGTCGAGTTCTCGCCCGTTCGATGAATATAAACCCGCTCCTCGGCGCGCGCGCGATATGTATTTCGCTTGGGGAACGAGTTTCGTCGCTCCGCCCCGAAGCAACAATGAGCGAACGAAGAAGGAAAGTAAGTATATACGGCGAAGAAACGCGAGGCGTACGGAGATCCCTCTAAGTAGCCTATATTCATCGGTAGGTTCCACGACCCAAGAGAGCCGCCTACCTTTTATTCTTTTTCGATCCTCCGCGCGGAGGAAGCGAGACCTCGAAGAAGGTCGTCCGTTCGGTCGGTCGGTCGAGTAAAATCGACTGGCATTCCAGAGGAACTTCCAACGATCGAGGGTCCTTCGATTTTCGAGCGTGTCGCGTCCCAAAAGCGATGGAAGTTAACCTGAATCGTAATCGAAATAAAAACCCAAGTCCGATCGCGTTTATCGTTGAAATTTTAACGCTAAACGTACCGACAGTTTCGTATATCTAATCATACCGTAAGCGGTCCAACGATCCCTTACAAAGCAGACGTTGATTTTTTTAGAAGAAAAATTGTTGATTCATCGAAGGAAATAAATAATGTACAACATATGCTAATAAAATAGTCAAACGTATATTTTCATTTTTATAAGCAACATAAATGAATTAAAATAAATTTTGAAAAGGGTCATTTGACGTTTATACGTCATTTGACTTGATGCGTTTAGTGTTAAATTCACCGTCCAATGATCGACGATGTCACCACCGTCGAGACGTCTAGCCGCTGACGTTCGGGTCAGGATCGCTAATTATCGTTAAGATAACGCTTAACCGTGGAACGACGATCGGAGAGATACGAAATTGGCAGTTCGAAATGGGGGACGAGAAGGAGTTGATGAGCAATGCTGGAGAGTATCGCCCGTAGGTGAGATACTCCAGAACTCCCGAAGAAAGAATTACGTCACGAATAGCCGAGGTCTCTAGACAACGTCGTTGTTTGTGCTCGTAGATAACGGTCGCTTATACGCGAACGAAACTTCCGGGAAGAATTTGGTGAGAATAAGGAGAGGACGATGGGTTGAACTAATCGATCTCGATTGCAAGGAAGAATCCAACTGACTTCATATCGGACCTTAAATGTTCTTAAGTACGGTTATTCGTTTATAGCAAGATTCGGAGTGAGATTGTTTGGTGCAGGGTCTTATCTAGTCCGTGACAACGACACTTTTCTCTAAGATAGAATGAGTTAACCTGAATTTCCATAGGGAACGAAGAACAAATTCGACGTCACTTTTCTCAAAAATAAGACGAGTTAAACTGAATTTCCATGAGGAACGAAGAACAAATTCGACGAGACTTGGACTCGCAACGTCGATTGCGCAAGTCGATCGATTTCGACGCGAGAATCCTTCCTTTTTCTCTTTCTACGAATCGACTAAGTACCTATCATATTTATCTTTTCGTCTATCGCTCGCGCGGAGCCAATTGTTGACTTACCCGCTTTACGAGTTCGAGATACTTTCTCGTTATCGGCGCGATTTAGTCTTCGGCGCGAAATGCGCGCGTACCTTGGCGCGAAGAAATCCTCGCGATGAGTAATAATCGTGTCACGGCGCGTTACATCATGCCACCGAATAAGAACGAAACAAGTCGAACGGCGATACTCGCGAAACTTATTATACAAGGAGTTGCACGACGGTCTCGAAGTCGAAAGATAAATACTAACTCGCGTTCGAAGAACGTGGAGACGAGTTCGTAAGGAGAATCGCGCTGTGCTGACTCGCCTAAGTTTCGTTCTTGCGGGTACATCGACTCCAAATGCCCTTTCAACAATACTTTTGGAGACTAAAAGGGAGTGTTTTTCCAAATTGTCGAATGTCTGCTAGGAAGGAGGATCGATCGTTCCTCCGAAACTCTTTCAAAACTCTTTCGTAACTCCTTCGAAACTCTTTCGAGTCGGACGACACGCGTCGTACGATTTTTACGTAAAATTCTCGACTTTCCAACTCGTCATTCGCGAAGATATTTTTTTTCTTCTTTTTAATCGCAATCGAAGTAGTGGTTCGCGCACGTGCGCGATTTCGCTTGTGTAATTTCACGTACATGTATTAGGTTGTTCGGAGAGTAATTTTTTTTGAAAATGGCGTTTCAAACGATCGTGAACGGTCGAATTCGATAAATTACATAAATCTTCCGTTGGGAAAAAACGAAATTACTTCCCGGACAACCTAATAAAATGAATTGCGTATTGAGAAGATCGGCATAAAAATTGGAATGATCGTTGCGAAAGATTAAGAACAGAACAATGTGCTTCCAGACGAGTCGAAAATCGTTCTTAGGCATAATAGAAATCTTTCACAGCGAAATCGTGGGATTCGAGACGGCTGCGTTCCTAAGAATCCGTCTGGTGCTGACGTCACTTCTCTAGGTCAGACTTCCAACGGAATGACTTAGCTCGAACATTCGACCGTACATAATGTTCGTCCGCGCCGCTCTCTCATTGATCAATCCGGCGAAATCATCCCGAGTAATAGCGAAACGAATAGAAGATTACGAGTTTAGGTCTGTTACGTTTCGCAAAAAATGTCTGAAGAGATATAAAATATTTCCAGTATCTCGACACTTCGAATAAAGAATTTTATTGCTCTTATCTCGTCTTTAATTTTTACTTCTACTTTATTGTGGTTCTGTTAACTTCCATTTCCTATCGATACGTCGTAATCTGTCCTGCTTCTAGTCTTACGAAGTGCGACGCGTATAAAACTTATCAAATTCTCGATAACCGATCACCGTCTTTCCAAACGACGAAAAAAATTCCTTCCTGTTAATTAAAAAAAAAATAAAAATAATGCATAACATAATAAAACATAAAAATCTTCGAAAATAAGACGAGAAACACAATTTCGATACTCGATCTCGATACACATTGTTATTCTCCATTCGTGCCAACGAAATATGTACGTATTCGTAAAGAGCTGCACGAGACTCCACGATCGAATCTTCGACGCGTAATCTCGTTCGAAATCCGTAAATTCGTTGAAAATCCTTTAAAAAAAAAAGAAAAGAAGGAAAAAATATCCACGGGGAAAAGACACGAGAGAGAAGTCTCACCTACGAACGATTCGAATAAAATTCCGAATAATCGCGTACGAAGGATTATTCGATACCTGTGCGAACGTTTCCGAGACGGTCGCGTAGGCGTCGTCCGGTAAGGCGGCATCTTGGAAAGAGCCGCGGTACCGAGAAGAAAAATTTCGTTCCTAAAATAAATGGCGCTGATAAACGGCGTCTCTCGTTAAATCAGCCCTTCTTACTTCCGCCGTGGGTTTCCTAAAAGCGCTCTGTGCACTCCCTCGATACCAACGACGCGAAAAACGGCGACATTCGCGAATATTGACCCTTTAAGTATCAACGCCGTTGTGAGCGACGTTGAACAAATTTTGTTAAAATGCCGGCATCGCCCTGAGCGACTCATTTTTCGAAATTTTTGGAGTAAAGCATGACGTTATGAATCATTTAATTTTTATTTATTGGGTTGTCCGGAAAGTTCGTGGCGATTTTCGGTTTTTTAAAAATTTATTTATTATTTATATTATATTTTTTATTATATATTTTAGTACATATATAAAATAAATAATTATATATATTATATAATTAATTTTTTTTCTTCAAAAAAAAAGAAAAAAATTTCAAAATCGGCACGAACTTTCCGAGCAACCCAATAAACTTATGGCTTTAGAAAAAAGCTCATAGCAATGTTGACACTTGAAGAGTTAACCGCCTCGTCGAAAAACCGAGCGAAACGTCCTCGACTTACCTCGCAAATCCAAGGGACTCCTTCGGTCGACCGAAGAAAATCCGCGAGAGGAGCTCGGCGCGTTTCGTTCCGATCGTAAAAGTCGCGTCTTGGAAAGGAGCTCGTAGCCCTACGTCCGCTCGAAAATCGACGAGGCCTCGGCGCGCTCGTCGTAGCTATGACGTCAGCTTTGGGCCCCGATACGAGAAACGGAGGTCACGTGTCGCGCGCGGCTCGTACATACGAAAGCACGACGATCGCGTGTAGCGACAGCCTCGAGACGCTTCGAGGGTCGCTCGTTTGGAGCAAAAAAAAAAATTCGAGAGAACGAATTCGTGGAACGAACGTCTGTAAAATTCATCGTTTTGTCGTGCTTCGAAACAAAAAAAAAAGAGAAAAAAAGATAAAGAACAACAACGAACCAAACGAGAACGACAAAAATTCGATCCCATCCTAATCGACGCGATTTTCCCGTCGGGTTTCGAACGATCGGATAAAAACGGAGCGTCGTTGGGCTCGAGATAGCGTTCAGAAGTCGTTCGAATTCGCGCGATAACCTAATTTCGCGAAAACTCGTAGGAGAGGAAGAAAGACGGATAATCGAAGGCCCATCGGCTGCTCGAGTCTCGCCGCGAGCGCCAGGGACCAATAGGCGTCGCGACGCGCACCGCGAGCGGTTTCTTGAAGCGGCGGCTCTTCCGCAGCGCCGCGTCGTCGCCAGTTCCTCAGTCGAATCGCGACCGTCGAACCGTGAACGTTCCTTCGTTTTGTCTCTCTTACGAGCAACAGTCGACGCTCCCTACGCTCTTTCTCTCTCTCTCTCTCTCACACACACACGCACGTACGCATTATTAACCATCCAAGCGCTCGTGGTCGATCGGAGCGTCGTTGCATCGCATCGATCGCGCGATACTTTGTGCTCGAAAACAAGCCGCTCCGTCGGATCTCCGGTGCGTCGACGACGTCACGTCCAACTTCTGTCACCTGACGACGCGTCGTTCGTCTTTGGAATCTTCGAGTCGCATCAGAAGAGAGAGACATGGCCAGTCACAGGGCTACCAAGTCGGGTTTCGCGGCGGAGGCGCAGAGAAAGGTGAGATCCAACGCGATCCAGCATTTTTCCTTTTATTTTATTTTATTTTTCTATTTTTTTTCTTTGTACGCGGATTTTTCTCTCGTCTTCGACGCGTTTTTCACACCGACGTTGAGGTCGAGACGCGCGGGAAAGGTGAAGATTCGAGGAAATTTTCGTTCCGAGCGAGTCGAAGTTCGTCCGACGCTTTGTCTTTTCATTCGCCTCGCGGCCCCAATTTTCCCTTGTTTTTTCGTACAATACATCAGTCGTAAGGAATCCCGTGGATTTGTCTGCCCGTCCTTTCGTCGAATCGTTCGTCGGTCGTTCAACGTTCCTCAACAAGTTTTCTCGCTCGCCTCGACCTTTCGCTCCGTGACCCAGTAAATGGCAGCAACCCTTTCGCGTCGACGCACAGAGAGGAAATGGCCCTCTCGATTCACGGTAACTGCAAGTAGAAATGCGCTTTAAGAGGGAAGAAAAACTGAGGTAGCGCGAAAAAGACAGTGGCGTGACGAAACGATCGTTCGATTCCTTCGTTTTTCGGCTCACCTCACGGTTTGTTTTTCGTAATTTTTTCATACATCGATCGCAACGACAAAAACTCGCAGAATTTTCCGTCCGTCTTCCCATCAACCGTTCAACGATCCTCTCGAATTTCCTCGCTCGCCTCGACCTTCCACCCCGTGACCCAGTAAAAGGCAACAACCCTTTTGCGCCGACGCCACGGAGAGAAAATTTCTCTCTTGACCCACGCTAAACCAGAAGTAGAAATTCGCTCTAAGAGAAAAAAAAATAAACAATGATAGTACAAAAAAGACAGAGCCATGACAAAACGATCGTTCGATCCCTTCGTTTTTCGGCTCAGCCCGTGGCTTGCTTTTCCTAATTTTTTCATACGTCGATCGCAACGACAGAAATTTGCAAAATGTTCCGTCTGTCTTTTCGTCGACCGTTCAACACCCCTCTCGAGTCTTTTATTCGCCTCGACCTTCCACCCCGTGACCCAGTAAACGGCAGCAACCCCTGCGCGTCGACGCCACAGCCGTTTCCTCCAGCCCACGACCCACTGACGGACGGCAACACGACCAACACCGGCGACGGCTGCGCCGAGGGAGGAGAGCGCGCAGGCGCGCGCCTCGTCCCCTTTCTCTCTCGCTCCTTCGCTCGGCAACGGCTGCACGAGGCGCCTTATCTACGCTCGTTGGACAAAGAAACTCTTCCGCTGTCTCTCTAGCGTGTCTGTCTGTCTCTTTCCACGACGTCCGGCGTCCTCCGTATCGAGAGATCGGCCGTACGCGCGTCTTCGACAGCTTTGGTTCGAACGTTACGTTACGCGCCACGTCGTCACACTTTCGATTCTCCTGCTTGCAAATTCTACCGAGATAACGACGTCGCTCGTTGTACGATTTAACGAACGTCTAAACAAGGCGTGTTCGAGATTAATTTCGAGCGAAAGAATTTCGAAAGAATCCAAAAGAATAAAAAGAAAGGGGAAGAAGCATTCGACGCTGATTTGAACAAGAGAAATAAAATTATGATCAAGATGTACGTTCAACGGAATGGTAATCGTGATTAATCCTCTTAGGTTGACCTTGCGCGTGAACTATATGAATGTAAAACTTATTTGACAGGAACGTTGAGAAGGAATCGAAAAAAACGTTCCCAAGGAATTGAAAGAAAAGTCATAGCGTAGGGGAAGAGAAATATGTTAGTAGCGACGCGATTCTTTTTTAGGACAGTGGGGAAAAATTGTTGCATTGTATTTAATTACCCTTCGCATTTCTTGCTAGTGCCTCAGAAAAAAGGTTAGCACTAAAAGGACTAAATTGAACTCGTGGAAAAAATTTTGCGTAACGAACGCGTTGCTCTTAAACTCCACGATAGGAGTAATATATCCTGCGGTGTCCAAATGCGCGATAGCATTCCTACGCACGATTAATTAGTCAAATTTCAGACGCATTTATGTATTAACTCTTTTACTGCGAGCGGGCCGATATATCGGCCCAACTTTTTTGACTTTTTTACTCTCTCTCTCATTTTACATCTCTTGCAAAAATTAATTAATTATCATGAAAATGTACCAAATGTAAGAAGAGAAAACTAAATTTTTTCTATAAGGAATACTATTTCATTTCTGAATTCAAAAGTGAAATCTTTCAAACTACCTGAAAATAGCCTTGGGCTGTTATATATATTTTTTATATTTATATACATTTACAATTATTTATAATACATAAATAGCAAAATGGGCTGGCAGTAAAAGGGAAGATTGTCAAATGAAAAAAATATGGAGTAAGGAGACTTTTCTCGAGCGGTCGAAAGTTCGCAATACAACGTATAATTGTAAAAATGGTAATCGGTCGTGCTTGATCGACAATCGTTCTGATAGCGTACGTAGAATGCTCGTGTGTATTATCTCTCGACCGTCGACGTTATCGTTCCTTTCGTAGTGACGCTGCAACGGTATAAAAATTAACGATAATAAATCGTTCGAAGCGACGCTTCGGTATTCGACGACGCTACTTTCTTGCAAAATGGACGACGCGTCGATACTTTGTCCTCGTTCCTATTTCACAATTCTTTCCTCGGTAAACTAAGGCTCCAACGGAAAGAAAGGCGTCTCGACACCATCGAGAATTCGACTTGTTTGTTTCATCGAACGACGACCTCTCTTCGAAACTTTATGGTACGCGTCGAATCAGGATTTTCTTCGATCTTCCAGGTACCTCGTGAAAAGAAACGACCATCGAGGGATGCGACAAAAAGCATCGAATCCCCGTGGACGCACGTATAGCCTACAAAAATTCTTTCCTCCTAAAATATGTTTCGTACGACTTAGAAACGTGCTTCACCTCGATTTGCCGACGACGTATCGAAGCCTCGTCCTATTTTCAAGGTCCGGAGGAAAAGGGAATTCCCTTAAAAAAGAAATAAGAAAAAAATATTTCATTCGAGATATATTTTCGACACGATCGATCGCATTTCGACGAAACGAAGCCTCGAACTTACGATTTCCGTGAGCTGGATCGTCGAAGATGGATTTTTCGAGACCTTCGAAATTCGCGAAGGCGCTCGCGAAACTGGAAAGAGGAAGAGAGCGGCTGGTTGGCGCGAAAGACGGCCTTAACCCTTTCCTCGGTGTCGTCGGCTCGCTGCTAGCTCGAATGTCACGGCGTTAAGGGACGAAGGAAGGAAGAGGACGCGAGCGAGAGGCTCGCTCACCTTCGTCCCGATGGCGTAAATCGGCAAGGAGGACGACGGCACGAGCGCGCCTCGCACGGCTTCTTCCTTCTCCTCGGCCACCGATGTCGAAGACGGCGACAGCTGCCAGCCGCTCGTTTCCTTCGAGGGGAATTAAAATGGCGAGGAAGAGCGAACGCGGCGAAACCGAGAAAAGGACGGAGATAGCGAGAAAGAAAGAGAGAAAGAGATGCAGAAACAGAGAGAGAGAGAGAGAAGAATACAGCAGGAGAAAGAAAAAAAGAAATATAAGTGAGAGAGAGAGAGAGAAGGATACAACAAAAGAAAAAAAAAGGAATATTAAAAATGAGAAAAAGAGAGAGAATAATACAGTAAAAGAAAGAAAAATAAATATAGAAAATGAGAGAGAGAGAAAGAGAGAATAATACAGCAAAAGAAAGAAAAAAGAAATATAAAAAGAGAGAGAGAAAGAGAAACACATACGAAGAGTCATCGAAAAAGGGAGCGTCCCTCGTGAAACTTGCCGACCATGGTACACTTATTTGCCCTCCTTGCCCCCTGCCCTCCGGCTCTTGTTCTTTAACATTCTTGCTTGCGTACGCGCGCATTTTCTCTGTTTCTTTATCTCGTAAATAAGATAGGGAGAGAGAAAGAGAGAGAGAAATCCTTCGAGCGTAACCGGTACCAAGCGATAAAAGTGCAATCGTCGCGTTATCTCGACGCATCGTGACACAACGACGCGAAATACCGCGCAGGCCGAACGCCAATTGAATTTCAAGTTGGTCCGTTCGATCGTTCTTGCCAAGAGAACGATGAAGGAAGGACGAAAGGGAAAGAAAGAAAGGTCGAGTTCGCAAGACGAGCACTGAAATTCGCAGGGCGATGATCTCCATGGGAATATCGTAAAATGTAAAATACGATCGTTTCCAAGCATCGATCTTCGTTTTTAGATTAAGAATAACGCGTCGTTGTTCTTTTCTCGTTTCCTCCTTTCTTCCGAGGTTTCGTAAATTACGTAAGAATCCCCCAAGAAAAAGAATTTTCACCATTGTTTCAATGATTTTTCCATGGAACAATGCGTCGAAGCGTATCGAACCGCATGATCCACGCCGCTTGTGTTCGCTGCATAATTTAAAACCATATTTCAAGCTCATTCACTGATATAACGTTTCCATCGCTTCCAATATTCCGAGGGTAGATATTGCGTTCTTGTATCGTTCTAGTTGTCGAGTAGAGAAGCGCTCGGGCTGTCGTGATAATGTTTTTTTTTTTCATATATCTTGGTAACTGTACCGTATTTTGACTCGCTTTTTCGCGCTATTTCAATGGAACACTTCGAGAAAACATGCGTCTCTGAAAACTTAGGATATAGGACATCCGTGTGCAATGAGGACAATATCAGGGAACAAGGACGAGTTTGTCGAATCGTGAAACTTTCGATAAATTCGAGGGAAAGCTCGGAAAAAGTAAAAATATCGCTTTCAAAGACACGATCCGTCAACGCCCAACGATGGAGAACGTTCTGTCGTCCCATCGATTCTTTTAACACATCGGATTATTTGTTTGCATTACGCTGTAGGCCCGGATGAAGTTTAGAACCAGTCCGTATGAATCGGTGTGGCGTTTAACGCGTTAAGATTCTTCTTAAAATCGGGACAACTCTGATTTCGCGCGAAAAGGTCGAGAAAGGATTGTCGCGCGGCCAATGGAAATGGAGGTCGCGACGAGTAGCTTTTTTCCCGCTTTGTAGGCGGTCCGTGTATTTCCGTGTACGTCATTAAGCGCTTTGAGACGGCCTTTGAATGGTTTCGTGCACGGATGAAAGATTTCTAAGGATCCATTAAAGGATTCCGTGCTCCCGAGCCGAAGGCAGAAAGGCCCAAAGCGAAATAATGCCGATGATACGAATACCTTCGTCGCATCTCTCCAGGAGAATCTTCGACATATGTTTCCTCTAATAAAGAAAAATCGTTGCGAATAATTCCGCAAGGTGAATGAAGAAATTTAACTTAAGAAAGCAGCCATTCGGACTTGCTTGAAAATTTATTCGATGTATCGATAAATAAAGTTAAATTATAAGTACACTTATGTACGTTCGATTTTTTTCACGTAAAATTTAACGCACTAAAGCGAGTCTAAATACAGTAAATAATGTCTAGCAAGGTTAGGCTTTATTTACATGCGTACAGTATCGCGAAAAAGTACAGATATTTCCACGTTTTTGTAAGAAGTCGAGCTTTTCTCTTGCTTCGTGGTTAATTCGTGAAAAGTTGTTCGCTATTTCGATAAATTTAATTTTAATCATATTCGATAAACGTGACGATAAATCGATCGAAGACTATCCCATTGCCGGAGAAAATTTGTTTACGTTCGTAGGACAATCGAACGAGAAAAATATTCATACGAAACGTATGAAGTGTGTGAGATTAACGTTGGCATACTAATCGATCGTTTCCTTCGAACGATCGTAAATTCGGAACGAGTGTTTTGTAAATGGTGTCACGAGAATCTCGAACGAAATGCAAAATATTCCGCCACGCCAATGCGGAGAGGTAAGAATCCGTTTGGCAAGCAAACTTTTGCAAGATTTTGCACGAAACGCTTGCATTAAGGCGTTTGCGCGATGGCGACTTGCGTGCGTTCGTTTACAAGAAAAAACACCGCGAATGACGCGTTATTCGAACCGAGACGGGTTGCGCGCGTCGTAAACTATCGATTTCCAAAGTTCGAACTTCGGATAATCGCTTCGATCCAGGTGCGCGTATGCGACTTTCGTGCGATAATAAATTTAAGAATTATCGTTTCGATGGCATAAGCGAGTCGTCGAGAAGAAACGAGAAGAGACGAACGACTCGTATTTTTCTTACAATTAACGTAGAACTACTACGATCTTGCGAAGTGCAAAATCGTGAAATGTGTGGGGGAAAAAATCAAAGGCAATTTCAATACCCTTGTAGCGAGACTAGCTACATTTGGCTAGATTTGGATGATAGAATTTTCTTTACACGCGAACGTTTGTCTCCCTGTTTTCGTTATGCTTTTGTTTTTGACATAACCTCGTTTAGAATCGTGCTGTCTATTGCTAGAGTCACATTTCAACAAAGAAGATTTTTCTTAAAGCGTTTCATTTTATTATTTGTTATGAATTTCGTAAGGATATGAATTCAACCGATATTCCTGTAATCTTTTTATACGAGTATAAACTTGGTAATAATGCTGAAAAAGCTGCACGCAAGTACCCAGGTACCAAGTACGCAAAGTAAACCAGATATTTAGAGCGAATACCGTAAACGGTCGAAAAGTGTAGCGTTGGTTTGAAAAATTTCGGTCTGGTGGTTTTTCCCTAGAAAATGAACCGCGAGGTAAACTCAAAACGTCTGCGAAAAATGATGCTTCGAAAGCATTGGTGAAAACGAATCCAATTGTAACTACAAGGGAACTTGCTACCAGAATGAAAGTCGATCATATAACGATATTGCGACACCTTTCTGAATTTGGCAAGGTGAAAAATGGATAAGTGGATACCGCACCAACTAATGTCCCAATACTTCTCCACGACAACGCACGGCCGCATACGTCGTACAAAACAATTGCGAAATTAAACGAATTAAAATATGAAATTTTGCAACACCAAGCTTATTCTCCGGATCTTTCACAAACCGATTTTATTTACGGGCCAAACGGAAGACAGTCTGAAAAATTCCATATCAGAGTTTATCGATTCTACAGATCAGA
>JAITYT010000373.1:568514-581950 GCA_025433975.1 Liostenogaster flavolineata
TTGCATTATAATCATTCAAAAACTATTCGCATTGCGTACAATCTAAAGAATATATTAATTTCATTATATAGTTTCTAAATTATTCGTTAAATACAAGATCGTTATTTTCACTATCAATAACTTTCCTGTTCTAAAACAAAACATAGAAACTCAAAATCGTCGAATCAATCGAAGCACCTTATTAAAGATTTATTTATTTCTTCAAATTATTTGCTAAAAATGCCAGAAAAATTCAAAAAAATTCTTTATAATATGTAATATAATAAGAATTGATAGCAATGTATTATTTTACGGAAAAAGGAATGTAATTAGTAATCCTAAATTCAAAAAATTTATTTTCCCGTATTTTATATAACTATTCAAATATTCTGGATAAATATACAATGATCGATAAATAAATTAAATTATTTAGTTATTAATGTAATTGAACAAATTTATATATCATTGCCATTCTCTAAATTAATTTGATGTTTTTATAATAAAGTTGATATATTTCCGTTATGCAAAAATAAATATTGAAAAAAGATTGTTGTACCATAATTATCGTATATTTTAATAATTGTATACTGTCGTTTTTTCGCTCAAAGGTAAATTCATTGTTTGATTATATATAGCTTCGTGCGCACTTTGCAAATAACTTTGCTGGTTTTCTTTCATTTTTTTTCTAAAGTTATGTTTTTCTACTTCAGGTAAAACGAAGTTATAAATCATATCAGCTACCAACTCCTCGTCTGCTAATTGTTTAACACTGTAATATTTTTGTTTATATGAAAATATGAGCATAGGCATTATGCAGGATGTATAATTATTTATAACTAATGAAAACTTATTTTAGTGACTTACTCATCTGTTTTGTATTTCAATGTATCGTTCATTTGTCTAGAATATTCCAATATATATTCCTCAGCGTTTTGATCAGACATTCTTTTAACTTCATCTTTTATGATATCTTCCAAATAAACTTCTATAGAATTCTGATCGACTTTATTTAATTGTCTGAACATTTCATCAAGTTCTCTACGACGATTGCGTTCTAATTGACGTCTACCAGCTTCTGCAGCTTCTCGCATACTTCTTTCTCTTTCGGCAAGTAAAGCAAATGCATGTAGCTTCCGTTCACTCCTTAGTCTTATCAATTCCTTAGGGAAAAAGTTACATGTTACCGATGATCAATTACAAAATATTAAAAAATAAATTAAACAAATGCAAGTACTTTTGACAGAAAGTCTAATATTCCTGAAACTGTTGCTCCTTCTAAAGTATTCAGGATTTCGCCTAAACGTTCTTCTTGTAAGGATTTTTTGTATTGTTGCTGTTGCTGTTCGATCATTTTTCTCTTTTCAGCTTGACGTAGTTTTTCACTATATTCTTCAAGAGCATGAGTTGACTGAAGTTCTTCGATTAATTCTCTGCACCTATCACGTCCTTCGTACATCTAGGAACGAAAGATCTTAGACACAAACTATTATAAAAATTAACAAGAAGTATGATATATATGATATATTTTTTCTGTAAATAATATAACAGAAATTACCATACATTGCGTAGCTCGTCCTCTAATTATTTTTTGCATAAGTAAATACGATTGATCTGTTGTAGTTGTTTTATCCGTGGCTATTCTACACGGTGGTGGGATCGGTGCTGAATGTTTATATTTCTTCTTCATTAATATCGGAAATTCAACATGGTTACTGTTTAATCTAATCGCCTTTAAATCAGCATGTAATTTTTTTAGTTTATCTTCGGTCCATCTGGTTTCACGGATGCAAAGATCATCGGGTTTGCGCTTTGGAACGATAGCTTTTAATTCTTCATGAGTTGGAAGCCAATCGGGCACTGCAACTGTTCTCTCACAATTAAGTTAAATTATGTATTGTCGAATTAGCGGTATGATTAAAAAATAGAACTACATAGGTGGTATGATTTACTCTTACTTTCTCCATGATTTTCTTTCAGCAATTTTTTCTCCAAAGTCCTATGACGTCTTTGTTGCACACTTGAAAATTGCATTTGATTCAGATGCATCTCAGAATTATGATCATCATAAGATTTAATAATATTATCTTTTCGAGATTGTAACATTTTATGACGAACTAAATGTAATTTTCTCAATTCACGACTAAGATTATGTCTAATAGCTTTTATTTCTTTATCTTTTCGATTCTTTAAATTGTCCCTCAGTCTTTTAAAACGATTTTGCACATACTTGTCTCTCTCACACTCGCGTAATTGTGAAACTTCTTTCATTAGTTTTAATCGTAAATCCATTATAAATTGGATTTCCTAGCATCATTATATATTATACTAAATTATGTTAAGGCATATAAATAACTGTTAATAATATGGCTTATCAGGTAAAAATATATTATTAAAAACTTACAGAGTCTCTAAATGCCCATTCAGCCATTTCTAATGCTTTCACTATAGACTCACGTTTTTTAATATTATTTAATGTGTCCATTGGAGGGAGAATTGTTTCCCAAATTTTTTTCATTCTCATTCTATTAATAAGCTCGATTTCATGCATTCCAGCTGGTAATCCATGCCTCCAAGTAAAATTAGTAATTGTTAAAACTTCTGGATTATGGCCTAAATGTAAGATAAATTTAATATAGAATTTAAATAAAACAGAAAGAAAATATGCAATTATGAAATTTTAAATACCTGGAATTATTTTATACGGAGGCTCCCAAGGAGATGTTTGCGTTTCGTTTTCCCTATAATCTGTTTGCGTGGAAATATTCCGACAAGGTTCCACTTGTGGTACTGATATATAACATTGTTCATGTGCATTTCTAATGACGTCATCCAAAGGTTCACGTTCAGAACGTGAAGTAAGTTTTAGTTTATGTCCATTTGGAAATATAAAAGGTATGATTGGTTTTCGAAAGTACTTAAATCTGTTTTGGCCTATAACTTCAACAGTTGTTGGCTGGACAGTCATTGTTCCATTAATTGAGATAAAATATGTTAAATAATCTGCAATGTTACATCACTGCATTAAAATATAGCAGCTAACAATCTCAATTTCATGTATTACAGTTTTACTACAACTTTTTACATTTATATTATTTTATAATCACACAGAAAAAGTAACGATAATATGCAAATACGTATATGGATGCATCTAAGATTCTTTCTTTAAATATTGTATTAAAAAAGTGGAATATGATTTAAATATGTGTAACTTACAGTTTTTATGGTTTCCTACAATAAATAAATTCTCCAACCATGTACTTTCCTGACTATAAACAATCGCAAATCGTTCCGTACAATATAAAGAGGGTAATGCAAATATTGATCAAACGAAGATCTGTTGCTGGACGTAAGAACTATTTAATGGAGTTTATAAATTCATAAGTTGATAAATCTATACAGTTATTTTGCTCCGGTACATTGTTTACAAGAGATTTACATTTTGTAATACAGAATAATTATAAAAATTTATTACAATAATATTTCATATTTAACAGAAGATAAATATTTTTGATAAAATTTAAAATAACAGTATTTTTATGTAATTTATATGTACATATATTGTGTCATAATTATGTTCAAACTGTATAAAAATAGCTATTATTTATATCATTAGCAAAATTAATTATTAATCTCGATTCGATATTCATGATTCATGAATATACACATGTCATCGGTATTCATTTTGTCATTAGCTGTTTTTTTGTTTTCTTATAAGTAAAAAATCGTTTAAAAGAATTAATGAAATGTAACAAAGAGTAATTTCATTTTTTTATATGTATTCATATACACATTTTCATACACTAAATACGATTAATGAAGAATACTTTATTATTTAGAACACTGTTTCGTATGAGAAGAATTTCAAAATAGTGTATCATTAAAATTATGAAGCGATTGTCGAGAAATAAATTAATACATGTATGGCATTTTCATTATTTTAACGTATAAAAAAATAAATAAGATTTAAATACGAATTCGCGGAAAAGTGGGGGAAAAAACGCGATAACGATCATCGATACTTGTAAAATATAAAAACAAAGAATTAAAATTGTGTATCTTAGCACTCGAACAAAACAATTTCATATCACTGGTATCACATAAAAATTACAAGAATACATAATAATACTGTATTAAGTTTTATACACTCTTTTAAAGATTTTATATATGCATTTTTTAATTTGCAAAATATGAAACATTCATATATTTTAAATTACGATCGAATAAATACACTAATTATTAATATGAAATTTATGTTAAAACGACTACTTTGCTATACATTAAAATTTAGATTTTAATCGTGTAAGCCATTTTAAAGAAATATCATTCAAAATATAAACACAGAGTAATATGTTCAATATTACATTATTATTATTATGACATTATTATGAAATAGACATCATAATTAAACATTTAATCTTTGCAGGGGTCTGAAATATCCATTTCCATACGTTCCTAAATGTTCAGGCCAACTTTGACGAAACGCAATATTTTTACAAGATTGATGAGGTAGCATATCTTCGGGACAAACACATTCTAATTTCATTCTATACACAGTCATTTGTCCAAAAGCTATTTTAACATTTTTCTGTTTCATTTCTTCTTGGTATGTCTTATAGTTGATACCTCTGTTAGCCAAACACTCGGCTACAACGTCATCGCGTTCTTTATATTCATTCCTAACTTCCAATATTCTTTTTTTCTTTTGTATACAGTCTAAATCTTCTTGAATTAAAATAACAGATATTTCGGATGATGGCAACCAATATGTAGGAAAAACTAAATCTATAGAAGTCTTTTCTCTTGACGGTAACAGCGATGGTAACAATATACCAGTTGGGGATTGCTTTTGTACGCCATCGATCGTCCATTTATTTGTCGTGTTAGATTTCCGTTTAGTACGATCTTTTCTTCTACGATCTATCTTACTTCTGTAATTCATCGAAAGCTTTCGTTTAAAAATTCTCTTTCGTTGATCTTTGAAATTCATTTTCTGTTGTAACATTTCAAGTTTTTGTGTATTTTCGTCTCTCATAATTACAGAATCGTTGTTACATTTGTTTGCATTATTTATTTCTCTTTTTGCACTACTTATAACTTGTTTCCTTTTATCGTCAATGTCAGACGTCTCCTTATCGTTAATAATCTTTACTTCACTGTCGCAGGAACGTTCGACTTGATTTTGTCTAATTGAATCACCGTTGTCATCGATATTACTACGTTGCTCTCGTATCTCATTCAACTGTGGATATTCTATACTTTTTCCATCGTCTTCGATACGATCGTTATCATTGTCATAAGAAACATCGTATTGTTTAGCCATCCACTTATTTTCACGTCTCCATGGTTCATCTATTTCTACATCATCTAAGACATTATTTTGAAAATCAATGCCACTAGTTTTTTCATTGCTTTTGACATTTTCAAGATTCTCGTACTTCATGTCTGATAGATTCGGTTGAAATTTACTTGATTCTCCAATCTCCATGTTGACGTCATTATTATCACTGAAAATATTTCCCTTTTGACGATTTTTGTAGACTTTTGGTGATCTTTCCGATACAAATGGTGCGTCCGCGTAAGTGTTACGAACTTCGAAATCAGGATGCGTTTTTAGATACTTATCGATTTCTTCTTTAAGATCGACAGTATTATTAAACTCCAACGACGTGTAATTTTCCGAAGAGTATATCGATATTCCAGGCGGACCCACGTGCTGACTCAAAGCTAATAAATTCGTAGCCAGAGTCGAGTTAAATCTCAATTTACATAAGTTAGCACGTGTTTTGGATATGAGATTTTGACCTTTTAAAAAGTGATAACTTTTTTTCACTCCTTCGTAATTTAAACAGTTTGCCGACCAATGCAGAAACCAATCATTGCCAAAACCATCGACAGTCACCGATAAACCAGACATTTGCCTACTTGAATTGTCCTCTATTGGCTTTTCTAACAAAGATTGGCCTGTCCTACCGTCTATAATAGTAGTAATCGCGTAATAATACGTTGAAAAATCCGGTCCCATATGATATTTTACCATAAAATCTGGGACATCATCGTCATTATAATAGCCTGGGATGGGAATACTAATCACTTTAGAATTAGGAATCGTGTAATTCCATATCGGTTCGAAAGTTAAGCCATTATAGGCCATTATCGTAGAATCGAACGTTGCAGCGATTATGTCCACAACTTCATCCGACGTAATGTCTACCAAAATTGGAGGTAACAAGGTTGTTTTAATAGTACTGTGATGTAGTTTTCTTAATTTCTGAAAATACATTACTACGGATAATATTCTCATTCGTTAATATTGCTGCTTATTTATTATCGATACAAGCATATAAATATTATGGGAATATACAATCGACTCACCAAGTTACCATGCATGAAATTAACTTGAGACGTTATATACAATCCACCGGATTGCATTTGATTGGTTGTAGCTAACACATAGATACTTTCTCCGTCCGGATGCACTAGACTCTGTGGAGCTATAAACAGTTGCTCCGTATTAGGCAGACTCACGCTATGTAAAATATTTCCAGTTTTTCCAGACACAATGATAATTTCACTCGAAAGAAATCCATCGGATTGCACGGTGTGTGCCGATATAACATCGCCAATTTCGTCTCCGTCTGTATCCGCGATAAACTTTGCGTCGTAAACATCTATGTTTCTTCGTTGGTCGTTCGACGAAAATTCTCGAAGAGGCATTTCCCATATACTGGAGCCGTTCTTTCCATTAATCGCGTGTAAAATTCCACCGTGTCCGGATATAATGCAATCTTTAATTTTATCATCCGTGATGTCTAATGTGCAATCAACCGAAAAAATGGCATGCGTAGTCCAATGAATCCAAATTGTTTTTCCAGTAGTACCATCTAACGCCAATGTTCCACCCAAACACGGTTCTTGTTTCCCAAAATACAAATTACAAACGTGCTCTGGAACATCCGTAGCGTCCAAACCTATTTATCGGATCAATTAAATCGGATTGTATTATCTTTGAAATATAAGTCATAAGCGTAACATGCCACATTCACCTTAACTGACAGGACATACATAAAATGTAATATGACTATGAAAGAAATCTGAAAAATAATAAAGGATGAGAAACGTAAGAAAACTAAACATTACAAAAGATATAACATGGCATAAACTTTGCACGTGTAGAGATAACTCGGTAAGATAGACGCAACGAATATAAACCTGTGCTGAATCCTACAATGATATCTTCGACGCCATCTTCGTTAACATCGTTACTCCTTAAAGGTGATTCCGAAGCAAGTTTTGGTAACGATCTAGTCCATACGATTTCCGAGGACAACGACGTACATGGGACAACATCGGACGTATTTACTCCATCCTTCGTATCATGGAAGAGCCACTTTCTTAATAGAGTCAGTCTCATGGGAAATAAATTGACAGTAAATATACAGAGGGCAATCAATCCCAACAGAACTATCAATGCAACAAGACCGCAACAGAATGATATGAAAAGTGCTTTGCAGGGAAATCTATGACTATCTGCATTACAAAATTTCTTGCACTTCCTGCGAGGTGCCATAAGTGGTCGTTTAACTCCATCGTCATCGTCTAATTTGAAAGTACCGTTCTTCCCATCTCTTATGAAGACTTCGTCATCGATGTCAGTCAAATCATCGTCGTCCATGCTATCTCCCACTACCAACTTTGGTAACGTAGTGTATACTTCTGACATTTTTCTACACCTATTTAACATTTTAAAGCATCGTTAGTTTACTTTTTACATATCTTCTTGCTACGTAGCAATAAAATTAATAGTTTATATCTAATATATATAAGATTGTGCTTCAATTTAATCAGAAAGCATAACAATAATAAATTGTCCACAATACGAATTTATAAACGATCTTAATAAAAGCTTAAAACGTTATAACGAATATCATTTTTAAATACGGAATTCTCGTGCATTTCGAAGTGTCATTTGCAAAAATTAACCTCTTACGAGATAATCGTAACTAAGTAAACTGACTAAAGATAAGTAATGTCATCATAGGAAGAGCTTAAGATGATTAAAATTTACCAAAAGTAGAGTAAATGTTAAATCAAGTATAATTTCGATCAGCTGCATCGATGAATCTATTAATTGTTGCGAGATATCGGATAATTCTATCAGATTAATGCAATTAATTGCGCTTAAAGAATATTTTCAACTACAGAATTTGCATATCAAACGGAGAAAAGGTAAGCATATTTTATTAAAAAATAAATGTAAATGTAAATGTAAATGTAAACGTAAACACAGTTATAAATAAAGAATGCTCTGTATGAGAATAAAAGTATTTTTCTATATATAAACCCGAACTTCGATGTATTCGTATTGTGTATTGTTTTCATTTTATTTCTATTATTTCTACAAGGATAGGTTTTTTTATTGACTCCAGAAAAATTACCAACCATATATTGTTACGTTATGTATTGTTTGATTTGAAAGTGACATAAGCTATTTAAAATGCATTCCGTTTTACTCCATTATATCGATCGGAGCACACATGAAAAGCAGTGTACGACTGTAGTATACTGACAGATTTTTTTACTTCGAGAAATACAGATCGAAAAATAATTGCGTCTTTCACTCGTGAAATTGAGGCGATGATTGAAAAAAAGTCATCCGCAATGTTCATTTCTTATTTTGAAACACCTTCTTTAATGACTGCAAGATAAATATTCTCTTTAAAAAAAAATCCATGAACGCGATCCAACCGCGTAGAAATATCTTTGAAAGAAAAAAAAAACATAATTTAAACGTATCTTTTTCGAAGCATAATTTCTAACGAATGAACGGCACGCAATTACGTTAATTTAATAAGCGCATTCAAATTCTTATTTTTTCGGAAAATAGGGAATATTCTCTACGTCGCGAAAAATTTAACTAGACCAGTTAGAAAAACGTAACTATACTAGTTAAGAGAATCCAATCGGTAAAACTTGTTCGGAATTTATTCGTAATTCGTAAAATCTGTCGTATCTTGTAGGCGCAAAGCTATTATACGCGCAACTGTACGAGTAACGACGATGAATGCGAGCTCGATCTCGTATTTAACGACAAGAGTTTCTATTCTGGTAACTTTTGTCCATAGAAATTGCCCGAGTGGTCGAAGGTGAGACTATTTTGGCGGATATCACGAATAGCATAAAAACGCGTGCTTAAAGAAGCGACGCGTGAAGCCGACTTTAATCTATGATTCAGTGACGTGCATCTGCGCTCATTTGCGACCGGTGGCGCGCATTAAGCACACTACCGGTGAATGTTAGTTAAGATAAAAATGTCGTGCGTCAAAATGGGTCTCGCATTTTATATAGCATGTTTTTCGTTATTTCTCAATGTTGCGAGTGCTGCTAGTCAACATAAAAGCACGGAATCGCTGGTAGAACAACTTAACGAGGAGAATTGGGATCGCATGCTGAGCGGGGAGTGGATGGTAGAATTGTAAGTTCGGAGAAAGACAGAAGTCATAAAATACGATGGCGTGTCAAAATTATCATAGTACGATTGTCTCGAGTATGGTATACGTCTGCTTTTAATAAAAGCTAGACGATAAAAGATGACTCGAATGTAGACGAAATTAATAAATAAATTGTATCTGCGTGATTTTAATTTGGTAGTATTAGGAATTTTGTGTTCGTTCGAATGCATTTGAAATAAATTGATTGGTCAATTTTTAATCTTAACACCACCGACAAGTATGCTTCTATTAAAGGCAGTATTCGTTCTAATTCAGTTACGCACCTTGGTGCCCTGCTTGTAAAGCCCTTGAACCGGTATGGGAGCATCTGGCTTCGTGGAAAGAAGATCTTAATATCAACGTTGGTAAAGTAGACGTGATGGATTCACCAGGACTTAGCGGACGGTTCATGGTCACCGCTTTGCCTACCATATATCAGTAAGTTAATCGAATCATTTTTAAACGATAGCAGTATCAAAGTTATGTTTATATAATTACGTCGTATTAATTACGCAAAGCCGACGGAATATATCGATTCGATTACAATATATTTTATAGCGTGATAGATGGAGTATTTAGACAATACAAGAGCCCTAGAGACAAAGACGCTTTGATCGAATTTGTATCTGAAAAAATATGGAAAAAAATCGATCCTATTCCTAGTTGGAAAAGTCCAACGTCTCTTCATATGTCTGTCTTGAGTCAATTCTTTAAGATGTCTCAAGTACTAAGGGTAATTATAAAGTTTTTTTCTTACCGTATGTAATATCTCAATTGGCAACTAATATACGTACATATATGTATTATACGTATACATTTGCATTCGTTTAGGGAATCCATAGCAATCTTATGGAAAATTTTGGTTTGCCGACATGGGGAAGTTATTTGATTTTTGCTATCGCGACTATCGTATTAGGTGCTATATTAGGACTGGTACAGTATCTTTTAAATTATTGCTACCGTCGTATACCAAATATATGATCGTACGTTGCATATTCGAATGCAGAAAATATTTTCATACGTTCTAAACATTTTCAGATCATCGTATGTTTCATCGATTTCATTTACCCACCTAAGCCTGTGCAACTAAAGACTAAAAAACCGCAATCGGATGAATCTAACGAAACGATGCAAGACAAAAGTTCGAAAGACGAAGAGTTAATGCAATATGCAATGGATGATTTAGTGGACGAGGAAGGATTATCAGAAGCGGAGGAACCGGACGACGACAAGGAGAAGGATTCCAAAGCGGACACGAGTAGTCCTAATGTCCGTAAACGTAAGCCTAGAAAGGCTGATTAGAGGCATTATTATGTTAATTGTAAAATAATTGTATTTAACGCGAAGGTATATTTATACCTGAGATAGTGAAATCTGATATTTTCTTCGCGTTCGACGTTAATCTGAAATTAATTTTAATCTATAGAATTGTTTGAAAATCTAACAATGTAAAATTTACTTCGATCAGTCTGTAAGCGTTTACATCGAAGATCACAGCAACTCAGGTATTAATCATCAAAATATCAGAATGATAATTGATATAGTATTGAAAAGGAAATGATGACGGCGATAATGGTAATGATAATGATAATAATAACACAATGATAATACTAATATTAAATATTAACAGTAACAACAACAGCAACAATAATAATAATAATAGTAGTAGTCTGAATATCTTCGTACGATTTTAGAATTCACTTTTTAAATGTAATATATTATTTTTCAAGAAGGCGAGTTCTTGAAGTTACTCCTTTTTTTCTATATAAAAAATAACCGTTTTCGTATTTTTCTCGCTTAACCTTACTTATATGTTATGCGTATTCCTTTTGTCGTTGCTAAAGAACACAGGCAGCTGTTACTTAGAGCAATGTAGTTTTTGTGTTTTACGTTTGAATCCAATTATCTGTGTTAGCGTTATAAATTTGCGCGGAAGCGTAATTTCATTAATGATTCTTTAAAAGTAAATGTCTTTGTCACGCTTTAGCGCGATATTAAGAAGAAACGTGTTCCTTTCGTGATTCAATGAAACATTTATAACAAACTTCTTTCAAAATTGCTGGTTTATGCGAGTAAATCGCGACGAGTTAAATTTAGTTTTTCGTTAATAAGAGGAAAACGTGAGAATGATTTTTTTTTATTAAACGACGATTATTATCGCGTGTCCAAGTATTTTAGGTAATAATGTTAAAATTTAAAATCATCATGGAATGTACATCTTATTTAACTATGGCATGTGCTTCTATTATATTCATTCCTTGCTGCTAATACATTTGTTATCTAAACGATCTAAATCTAAAAAATTTAAGAAAAAAGAGTAGTATTTGTCGGACATAGCTACCGTGTAAGATATACAGTATTTCAAATCAACTTAACGTTTCGCATGACACATCGAGGCCTAAGAAGCGAATTGTTTTCACGAAAAATTTAGCGTCTTTATAGTTCGTAGTAACGCACAAATATCTTTCTTTTTCTCGTAAAATTGGATACCGCAATATAAGTTATCGTCAACGATAATTATCCAAACTTTCTTTTCGAACAGTAGATGTTAAAATTAATCGCTTTTATGTATGATAACATAATATTTATGTTAAGAATTTATACAAGAGTTAGGATAAAAAGATAATTACGATACAGTAAGAAACCTTTGTAATTGTATATAAGTCTTATATCACCGAATTATTATTTAAAAAGTATACCGCATAGATAAAGTATACGTTCGTAAAAAAAAAATAATAAATTAAAACGATTGGCACGTACTTCGAAATCATCTTTCTGTAGATTATTTTAAAAAAAAATAATTATACGATTTTAAATCTATAGATACACTATCGTGTCTTCCACATCAGTATCACAGTCTTAATACAGATAATATACAAAAGAAAACTGTTCGAAATAGCAGTATCGAGGATGTGACACGTTACACGTATTTTTAGATTATATGTTGGTCCTCATTGCTGTATAATTTACGGTTTCTTTTACGTAATATTTAGTATCGTGCATCACATTATTTCTTTAACTCAATTAAGAACAAGTTCATACTCAGGCATCGTTTTATCCACATTCCTCACCGAAGTCATAACTTTACCAAAACTTTTACATTATTGTTATTATTAAGAAAGTAATTACTCGAAATAAGAACAAAATCTGTAACTGTGACTGCCTAATAAACGCATTTAATTAATAAGTTCAAAATTCCATCGAAACGACGATCATTTATTTTCTCTTTTTACTTCATCTACTCGCGAGTAATTACAAAGTAAAGTCACACCTTACGATAGCATCTATCTATATTTTTAATTAATTTATTTAACTTCTTCATTTTACGAGTACAATCGCGTTACGAAAAAACTTCCTAAAACATAAACAATCGTTATGAATTCGAAGGAAAAATTGGTGTTCCATTTAAAACACATCGTCGAGGCTATATCAATTTCATTACGATGTATAAAAAGTATTTCTATCAGTATTATTAATACTAATATCGAATAAATTGCGCGATAAATTCATATTGAACGCGGAGTTATCGTCCTCCGCGTACTCGATGTGTCAATTGCGACTTTTTCACTCGAGAGTCGTTGGAATTGCTCCAAGAAACGTTTGAAGCTATTTGTCACGATCGACCGCACATTTCATATCGCCACTGCGTCCAACGAAAAAATATTCTTCCCTCGGGCCACAACGATCGCATCACGATGAACGCTTCGACGCCTCTTCTATTGAAAAATCTCTTCTATTGAAAGTGAGATATTTCGCATCTGCACGACACCCACCGGACGTTAATTTATATGTGTCCTTTTTACCAACGCGTAACATTCATTTTTTCACGAATATTCGCAAATATTCAATTCCTTCCGACAACCTCGAAATCCCCTTCTACCCACGATTTTCGAACGGAACAAAATCAATTCTTCCTCGAATACTTCTGTAAATATTCGATTCCTTCCAATAAACACGAATACCACCTTC
>JAITYT010000373.1:601629-617817 GCA_025433975.1 Liostenogaster flavolineata
CTGATATGTATACACGTACGTACATACGTAAATATGTCCACGTTTACACGCGTACGTACGTACGTAAATATGTGCAAGAATATACACGTACACACGTACCTACGTATACGGAAAAATATACGTGCTCGTACATATGCACGCACGCATTTGGAGCGCATCGAGCGATCTTTTTCTCATTTCGAGAACCTAATGGATAATTAACCCTTGTACCATGGCTTCCGTGGAGGGAGGAGCGACGATGAGTGCGCGCATTATTTCCGACGATTAGTCGCGTAAAGTGCGGCGGCCGCGTCCACGATGAATTCTCACGAGTCGAGGCTTCGTAGCCGACTCCCGACGAAGAGGAGCCCTTCTTCCTCGAGGACCGGCTGTGACCTCGAAGGGTCGCTCGATCCTCGGGTGAGACCGCGTCACGGTAGACCGATTCTCCGCGACTGGGACTCGCGTCTTCGCGTATTCGATGTCGAAACGACGCGATGGAAGGCGGTTTTAACGATTTTCTTCGTTCGTGCTTCCACGAGTGGAACCTTGTCTCTTCTCTCTTCCTCTTTCTCTCTCTCTCTCTCTCTCTCTCTTTTTTTAAAATGTCAAACCATCATCGACGCAGCTGCTTCCTCCTCGTTTTTAACGGATCGTCGATGTCGTTCGAACGAGAGATTCCACGCCTCGATTAATTCGAACGACGGTGTCGAGCCGGCGGTGGCCGGAGCGACGTCGATACGCGGAACGAGCATGAAACGTCTCGTTTGTTACAGGCCTGGAGGAGCAAATAAGAGTTAATGGAACGGACGGCGAGGAATCGAAGGACGGGCAAGGGGCTCTTCTCCATTCGATCGCGGAAAATACGAAGGAGGCCGGCGATCAGGCTCGATCATCCGTACAAAACGGTACATCTATTTTTATTAAGACCGGGGATATTTTCGGAGCACTTGGTCGCGTTGCGTGTCGCGAGAACGCGCCCTTTTCTCTTCTTTTTTTTTTATTTATTTTTTTTTCTTCCGCCTGTACTTCCTCTTCCTTTTTTCCTGCTCCTTGAATGAAGGAGCGCTTGCGTAACTCTCGCGATCGCCTCGCATCCGCAAATAGCCGTTGTGTAAAACTAGAGAAGACTTAAAATGAACTGCACGCGATTCGATAACCATAAATAAACAAAGCGGCTATTACGGAGGATCGCGTTGTAACGTCGAAAGTCACGATTCGTAACGGAATTCGTGTTTATAGATACGAATTGCGTCGTTGGTTCGTGCCGCGCGCGGCCCTTCGCCTCCCCTCGACACTCCATCCTTTCGCGCGTTTAATTCCTGCCCCGACGATATCGTCGCGCTAAAATTCACCCAATTATTTCCTTCCTCGATTCTCGCGTTAGATACACGCCAGAAAGGAAGAAATGTCTCGCCACTGGGTGGCGGAAGGCCTTAGAAATTTTCTCCAAAATTTTCTTCGTTTTTTCTCGACGTTTTCGAACTTTCCCGGACGGAAGAGCGATTCCTTTAGGAGGAGCCATCGAAACGGTGAGATAAAATCGAACGTCTCGTCTCGATCTGTTCGCAGACCTGCACCATCGTTACCTCGTGGAGACGATAACGATGACGACGGTGACGGAACGAAGGATCGTCCGAGAGATCAGCGAGGACGAGAGGAAGGTCTGCCTGGACGAGCAGCGGAATCAGGAGCGCGAGGGCGACAGATCGGTCGATCCGTCCTCGGGCGTGGAGTGTCGCGCGGCTGACGTCACGAGCGACGACGCGGCCGACGTCACCACCGCGACGACGATGACGACGTCGACGACGACCGCGTCGTCGGTCGATAAGGCCGGGAGGCACCAACATCATCCGGAGGAGATCCTCGCCGAGAACCAGGTCGCGTCCTTCAGGGAGGCCGGCCACGAGGCCGTGTCCGACCTCTCGCTGGCGTTCAAGCTCGGCAGCAACAGCCTCAAGCCTAACTCGGCCGTTAGGCAGCTCTTTCCCAATCCGAAGTTCATCTCGCCGCCGCCGGCGCTAGCCGGGAAGAGCAGCGTCTCGATGGACGACGAGGAGGAGTCGGGCATCGCCTCGGCAGCCAACGCGGACTCCTACTCGGAGACGCAGAGGTATCTCATCACCACGGAGAGCCTGCGCCTCTTCGACACGGCCAAGAGGTCCAAGATGATCGGTAGGTCGGAGTCCTGCGACAACGAGTCGACCACGATGAAGAGGACGATCGAGAGGAACACCCTGCGGCGCAGTTTGATCGGTAAGTGCAACGCCACCACCAGGAAGAAGAACCTTCGCTCGAAGGACCTGTCCTTGGAGGAGCGCATCAGGCAGCTGACCTGCGTCGATCAGGACGACGAGGACAACGCCACGGACAGCAGCGTGGATCCGAGTCGCGGAGTCGTCGACGCGGGAACGCGAACTTCCCCCTCCGGCGAGGAACAGTCGACGAACGAGATGTTGCTGCAGAGCTTCTGCAACGCCGCCATCAACGACAACGTTGTTCATGCGATGCAAGCAGCCACGGCGGCCTCCTCCACCAGTATGATGACCTTGCCGCCTCCACCGCCCCCTCCGTCGATCGTGGCGATGTCGACGACCGCCACCACCGCGTCGACCGTCCCTATGACCCCCACCGGCGTAGGTGGCGCCGCTGTCGCGCCCGGTTTCATCCCCGGCGGTTATCACAACTCCAAGGGCACGTCGACCCTCGACAATCCTCACAACCAGTCGACTTACAAGAAACTGACGGATCTTTTCGCTCACAAGAAGAACGTCGAGCAGAATCTGCCGGATCTTGGAATCGGCAATGGCAACCGGGGCAACCTTGCCAAAGATTATCATCATCAGCAGCAGACGAAGAATTCACTGACCAAGCTGAACTCGGACGTGCGCAGGCAATTTCTCGCCAGTCTGGCGCCGCTATCCTGCGTCACGGTGAACAACGCTGACAATCAGGAGGATTACTACCGCATCGAGTCAAGGATCACGACGAACGGCAACCGCGACTCGATGGCATACAACAGCTCCGACTCGCCGTACAGCATAGAGGACATCGAGGCGGTGTTGAACGCCGAGAATAGGAATTGCGTTGGCGCACCTGACGTCACCAGGGGAACGCCGATACGGCCCGATATCGGTGACAACAGCGCCAATAGCAACGACGAGCTGCTCGCCTTCGTGGAGCAGGACAAGAGCAGGATGGAGCGCATCAAGCGTCGGTACAGCGAGGTTGTCGACGATCGTTACGCATCGGCCAATGGGACTCTGGCCGAGGAAAAGACTTCATCGACGACGACTGCCATCGCAGCCACGATGACCAACAGCGTGGACGATGGCGAGGAAAAACGCGGTGATCCTCATCGTCATTATCACCTACATCATCATCATCATCATCAGCACGGCGATGGCAACAACGACAACACCGCCGTCGTCAACAACGAGGACGACGACGACGACGAGCTCAACGATTACGGCTTCAATCGTCGTCCCTCGGTCAGGGGTATAAAACCTCAATTCAGCACGACCAGCGAGATCGTCCATCAACTTCGTTCGCGCAGCGTCGCGCCCACCAATCTCACCGCCGACTTAAGAGCCAGCTTCCACGCCTCCTGGCCGTCCTATTACGAGAAGAACGGCGGTGAGAACGTCGACGCGAAACCCGCCATCTTGTCGATGGACACCGCCGAGTCGACCAATCTCTACGACAGCCTCGCCAAGGACGACACGAGCACCATCAATCGCATAAACACGATGCAGAGGCAGATCGACGACATTTATCAGACCATCGCGGAAACGGCTGTCTCCTCTTGCAATCCCGATCGCGGCCCGTACTTCGATGGCACGTTACCGCGGTCGCTGCTCGGCAGGATCCACGGGACGAACGACGGCATGCCTTTGCCGCCCTATCAATATCCGGAGCAGAGAAACGGCCAGCAGCACTACCTGCCCGAGCAGCATCACTCGAACGCGCGAATGTTGCGCATCGCCGGTGGCGGTGACGAGACCGTTCACGTCAACACGCTACCGAACAGAACGCGCCGCTATCCCGCGGTGACTCTGCCCGATTACCATTGCAACGTGTTGCCCTCGACGGCCACGATGACCGGGGGCAACGGTGCCGCCGCCGGTACCAGGTGTTACCGCACGATGTACTTCGTTCCGTACAGCGGTTTATCCGATCCGACCTATCAGAATATTCAGCGCATCTTGCCACCGCATTCGGGATCGCCCAATTACGCGACTCATCTCGAACGTTATCCCTATCCGCGTCAGGCCAAGATCGATCCGCAACAGCAACAGCAACAGCAAAGATATTATCCGCGTCCTTTGGCGTCGATCGGCAACATGGTGCCTCAGGCGTCGCCCACGTCGATACCAGCGCCACCACCACCGGCCGGTCTTCTCCCACCGGCTGCCGCTCAACAGCAGACCCTCCATTTGCATCTTCATCATCTGTCGCCGGTTCCGCACGCGGCCGTCCATCCCCTGCAATTTCAACACCATCAGCATCATCATCAAATCGCGTCGTATCACGTGCAGTCGGTACCTCCGCCGCCGCCGCCTTCTTCCTCCTACGCGATCGTTCCGCCACCACCGCCCTCTAGGTGCAACTCCATCGTAGGGCATCAGCCACCTCTCAATGGCAATCATCATCATCAGCAGCAGCAGCAGCAACAGCAACAGCAGCCTCATCTCTATCAGGTACAGCAATTGGGCCGTAATGGCGGCACGATCGCCGCCGACGTACAAACCCAGACGATCTCTACCTCCTCGCCCCTTCCCTTAGCCGCCTCCATCAAGTCAGGCTGCTTACCCTCGATGGTCAGCTGCGAGTCGCACTCCCTCACCGCGAACTTCGTTTCCCTCGGTCAGCAGCCTTCCTTGGTCGCTGGTACGATCCTTCCTTCTTCCGCGTCTTCCTCCTCCGCCATCTTGTCGTCCCCCACGAAGCACCAGCAGCGTCTACTAGCCGTAAGCTCGTGCAACGTCGCGGAACGCGGGGTGCCAGAGGGCGCTGCGAGCGCTCCGACCCACGACTATCCTCAATCCTCCGTTATCACTGCTATGACCACGACGATCACGACCGCGACCACGACCACGACCACGACGTCGATGATGACCGCGCCTAACGCGGCCGTCACGTCATCGGCGTCCTCGGCCTGCTCCTCGTCATCTTCCTCCTCCTCCTCCTCCTCCTCCTCGTCCTCCTCGTCCTCATCGGGGTCCTCGTCGTCCTCGTCGTCGTCGTCGTGCTCCTCGTCGTCCGCGACGTCTCACCAACAACAGAACCACGGCGTACCGATATCCAATCCGTACGGCGGCGTTCATCATCATCATCACCATCATCATCATCATCGTGCCGGCGGCTTGTCGCCCCCCAACGACACTCAGAACTCGGTGTATTACGCGATGAACGTTTAAGCGACTTTAGGGTCCCGCGGGGAGCGACGGTGTCGATCGTTCGTTCTAGGATACTTGTGCGATCTTAAAAGCTCGCGATCGCAGCTTTTTTAGGGCCTGGAGAGTATGGAGGCGGGCCCGACGGTGATGATGGTGGTGATGGATGGTGGTAGACGAGGCGGAAAGAACGCTTTCGATTTTTCGCATCGATGCGCCTGTAAATAGTCACGTGACGCGTACGTAGCCGATCGCATTGGAAAGAAAGCGTGGGTGTGCGATCGATTTTCCTTTTATTTTGCCCGTTTTGCTTTTGCGGGACTCGCGGTTACGTTCGTAGCCGACACGAATTCCGTCCTTTTCTTTTATCGATACCGCAGGGACGATTCTCCACTGGGAAAGGTCCCCGATGGAATCCGTGCGTTTGTCTCGACTGGCATCGAAGTCGCGCGGAGCGCGGAATTATCGAAATCGTTCGCGAAAAGGACGAGAAACGTGCCGAAAGATCTCTGTAGAAAAATTCGACGCTTTTTTTCTTCCCGACGTTTCGTACAAAGGGAGAAAGAAACTCGAAGCTCGCTTTCTTTCCAGCGAGAGACGCGTACGCGCGAGAAGGACCGAAAGAAGAAGGCTTTCCTTGCGATTTTAGATGGACTTATTATCGTTCGTGATTCTCATGCGCGCTCGACGCAATGAAAGTGCAAGTACGAAAAAGATTTTAAAGCGTGTTTCTCGTGATTATTCGATCGTACTTTTCGTTATACGTATTATATGTGTCCAAACGTACGTACATGCATATACACACGCGTACGCGTACGCGCTACGTGGTGAGATTCGACGCGATCCTTTTAAAAATGCGAATCACGTGCGATTTATGCACTTCTTAACGAGCGACGAAGGTTACGGGAACCGATACGAATTACGTTACTTCGATACGACTATTAGGAAGGAAAGTACGTGCTCGCGTACATATTGTAACGGGTACTTCGACGTAATGAAACGGTACCTTAGAAAATACGGCGTAACTTATTATAAATTTACTACGGTTTTACGTAAACGTATTCACATCCACCCACCCACACGCTGTAATACATAATACATAAATACACACGTACACACGATGGAATTGCTCGAATTTCGTGGTGGAAGAAGAAGTAGAAAAGGATAAAAAAAAGAAAAAGAAGAAGGAAGGAAAAGAATTAAAACATCGTCGTAACGCGTTCACCGATCCGCCTAACGAAGCGGAAAATTTAGATTTCCAAAAGAGAATTTAGATTTTTCATTCGCCAACGATAAAAAGTTTAATACGACGATTGTACAGTAGATAAACTCGTCGTTGTACGCGTCGTGAAAGGAGGAGGAAGAAGAAGAAAACGAGAACGAAGAAAGGAAAAAGAAGCATTTTATTCCCCCTGAATATTCAGGAAGAGTGTATATTTTTGCGTGTTATCGAAACACGACCCCGGTGGTAAGCAGCACGTAGTGCAATAGTGATACGCGACACGTTACTCGTTCTTGACGATAATATACGAATTATAAATTAACGATGTTTCATCAGGGTCGGATTACGGACGCCCGTGGTCGTAGAAAAGACGAAAGAAAGAAAGAAAAAAAAGAAAAAAAAAATTACCGGCGAGACGCTCGTACGATCACGAAGAGACGTAATTCTCTTCGTGGATAATAGTACGTTTCTTTGCTCCTTCTCGTTCTTTTCGTTACTTTCTATCGTACTCGAGAGTCCATGTTGTTTCCAAAGACGTTGTTACATGTTTATCGTTACGTTGCTTCGGATAAATTCGCATTATTTTTTTAAAAGTAGCTTTAGCGACGCGAAGACGAGACGTTTATCCGCTTTGTAATATGTATATATACATAATATAAGGAACGCCATCGCGGGACTCGTTGACGCGGAGACTCGATTAGTCGATTAGCATTTAGAAATTAATTCTCGTAGGATTTCGTTATCGCGAGGCCTGCCACTACGCTTCCCTATTAATGTTTTGCCCGATGTTACCTCGTTTATTCGGTAATTCGACCCTGCTTTTCGTTGAATAGATTTACGTAGTATTGGATATTTTATCGGGGAAAAAAAACGTAGCGTTAGAAGATAGTTGATTGACTCATTATATATTATATTTATATATATATATAAATATATAAATATATTTATATATTTATATATACATATACACACATATTGTATACACACATACACACACACACACGTATACATACATACACCCATATATAAATATGTATACACGGTTTTGTAAGAAATCCGGACCTCCGTAAGAGGCGATACGATTGCTTAAAGACCATCCTCATTAGAACGTTAAGTCTCGAGCCAGTATTAACACGATAAGCGATTACACGTGTGACAAAGATCGATGTTTCCGAGAATGCGAAACCACGAAGTTGGTGTTTCTTTCTGCGAGCCGAGAGAATCTGATTTTTCGAGCAAGTTTACTCCAGTGTTCGAAGCCTACGAGTTCTGCCCTAGGTGCGTTACGGGATGATTTCGGAACAGCGCACGACTCCATAAGATTAGCTACTCATCGCTTTTCAAAATACCGATTTTCTCCCTGACACTGATTTTCCTTTCCGGATGCGTCATTTGCTGCCACGTGGAAACGTCATCTCGAATGCTCGAATCGCGCGATGGCGAATTTGTTTAACACGTTCGTCGCCCAGCGCGACTGTCGGAGCGCCATAACGTAAACAGTACGCGTATAAACGTATATTTTATATTTTTATTTCGATGCTTATTCCATTAAATTCCTTTTAAATTGCAATTTAAAATTTTAGTTAACTCGAAGAAGAAGAAGAAGAAGAAGAGCGTCACCCGGATACGGGTGACGTGGCGACGAACGTGTTAACGCGTACAACGATCGATTTAGTTCGAAATCGCGAAGATCGTCTCTGTCGTGTCTTCGTCGAGCCACACGGTGTAACTCGGCGAAACTTTTCTCACTCCGATCCATCGTGGAGTTCGTTTTACGTTAATTTCATCGATGCAACGGTACGTTCCATCGTCGTACTTACTACTGAATGCGCGTTGGATGCGAAGTGGATAATGGCGATCCCAGTGCCTGGCAAGACGAGGCCCAACAGCGGTGAGAGACGGCGATTTCATCGTACAAAATTCTATCTATTCGTTCTCCGTTCTGGAATTTTTATACTCGATGAAAGAGATTATCTCTACGGGAAAATTGTTACAAAATCTTGCATATTTAAACACGATATCGACGCGATAGATTCGGTAGTCTGCCACGAATTATTCATTTCATTTCGCCTCGTGCGTCGTTCCAAGTGCTTTGGAATATTTTATATTCTGTTACAAGCTGTTCAATTCTGTGGAGCGATTGACGGACCGTAACGTATACGTTTACATATACACATAAATATATATATATATATATTTATCGAGTAACGCTTTACGCGTTCGTTCTTTCGCGCTTCTCTTCGTCGCGTATTATGCGTTTTTTGCATTGATTCGAGATCGATCGCACGCGATAGGAATTTACGATAACCCCCGGATAAGACGAAGCTTTTATTTATCACGGCAGCTTTACCTCTGCGTAAATCGTGGAGAAATCGAAGTTTTAACGCGATCAAATGTATCACACGAATGCGATTAGGGTCTTAAAGCGTACCTTCTTTATTTACGCGAATGGAAGCCACTATCGATCTTTCCTTCATCATCGTCGAAGATTATGCTTTCATTCGATTCGTATACGTCGGGTGACGCTCGATATTATCACCGATTCTAGTCACTGGAAAATATTTGCAGTCGAAGGCATCGAAGTACCAAAAATTTCTCATTTCTTCTTCTTTCTTTTTTTTTTTTTTATATAAGAGCAAAAGTCGCTTCGAGTTTTTATAGATTAGTTGAAAGCTTCTACCAAATTATGTAGCGTATCTATTTATAAAAAAAATCGTTACACTGTAAGACGATGTAAATTTTATTTGTGTAAGTGAAAAAGACGTGGTACATACGCACAAGAAACGAGTACAAAATACAATCCGAAATGGACGATTCGTAACGCATTCCACGTTACTATTGTATTTATTATCTGTCGTACCGTATGTTTGTCATTGCGTAAAATGAAAATCGAACGCTGTAAGGAAATTCCTAGAAAATGGATACGTGGCGTTGAATACAAGATCGTATGCTTATGTTGATCGTCGTTATAGTTTTCTCTGTGAAAAGAATTAAGGGGTGAAAAATAATTGGAATATTCGATCTGTTTACACGTTCTTGTAAAAGTCATTGGAACGAATTTTATTCGATGATAAATTGTTGTGATGAGATGCGATTGTTTTTTCGAAGTCTACGATTCTGACGCGAGTACGTTCTAAATCTTGATCGAAGCGTTGCTTTGTATTACGAGAGAAGATTTAAGTCGAGTCGAACGAGAACATTCGACCGTCGAATTTGACGAATTTACTCTCGATTATGTTAAATTATTTACGAATCGTTTCGATTTATATTTCGATCCAATGTTTCGTTGAATCGTACTTTAATATTTTAACAGTCGTTGACACGTTAATTTTACCGCGCCTCATTCTTTGGAAGTTCGTAATTGGGAATGACACGAGCTCCGAGAAGCGAATCATTGAAAGTAAACGCGCGTCTACTGCTGGCAGTAGAATCGAAACAGATGCTGTGGAATTTACAAAAATTGCAGGAAAAACAGGTAAACTTGGTGATAAAACGTAGTGTATAGCGTTTTCGTAACATTATCCAATGAATGGGGCTTTCTTTGATCATAGATCTCTGTTGAGAAACGTTCGTAATGTTCACGTAATAATCGTAATTATAAATATATTATATATATATATATATATTTGTTAAGATTTTGAAAACAATAACGAATAATACGGCGAAGCTATTGACGAAAATTCGATAAAAGATTAAAAGTATGAAATTTGTCTTTTCTGATGTAAGAATCGTTATGTAAGCATGTCGATAAAAACGTATGGTATACGTACGCGTGCATAAGCGATAGCATAAGCGAACGAATAAATATGAAGTATTAGTCCGATCGTGACCGTTCTCTGTTGCAGTCGTTAGATATAGCCACGTAATGGATAAGTACATACGCCAAAGATCACGATTAATAATTATTACCATACGTATAAGATTTATTTATCGAACTACTTTTTATTGGAGAACGTTTCGAGCACTTACTGTCGGTGACGCGCCTTAATTATGCACTCGTCACGCGCACGTTTGTATCTCACAATTTCATAGACTCGAATAATCGAATACGATGTTTCGTTCGAATAGTACATTGAAAGCGAAACATCTCGTAAGTCGTACGTACGCGCTATTAATAACGAATCGACGAATATACAAGAAAACGTGCATAATTAAGATCGCGCAAACGTTTGGTGTTTTAAAAGACTGCCCGTCGAAGCTTCGAAAAGTAAAATTTTGGTACCTCGCGCTTCGCGAACACGAGAGATTATACCAAAGATTTCCAATTGTTCTCCATATAAATCGTAAATGCCAAAATCGTTTAACGCGTAGACGTAAAGATACGCGTCGTTCAATGTCAGCAATATTTGATGTCCTTGTTTCTTAGTTTCATACGCCTAACTCGTGTACACGCGTAGCTTAATATAGAGAAGAAGAAGAAGAAGAAGAAGAAGAAGAAGAAGAAAAAGAAGAAGAAACTCGCAAAGATTTTCCTTACTTGCCAAGGGGAAAGACTTCCAAGATCGATTCGACATAAGTTTAACGTAAGAAATCGCCCACCGATCGAACGAAACGCCGATTTTTCTTCTTTCTTTTTTATCGCGTCGCCATAGACGCGAAAAATATCCTTTCGACGATTAGCGCGTAAGGCTTTTACCTCGCGTCAGCGCGACAAGTTTTTCGCGTTACGGAAGAGATTCTAGGGTAGAACTCGACGATCGTAGTTTCAATTTCATTGATCGTTGTCGATATTGTGACACTTGCACACATTCGTTCTCTTTCTAACTTTCCTTTATCTACGTCGACGCATGTATGTCATTCGATGTAACATAGTAGCACCGCGAAGATTCCCAAACTTTTGATCGCGATAGTGAGAGAGTGTGTGTATGAGAGAGAGAGAGAGAAAGAGAGAGAGTTCCCTCCCTAACGTCCGTTTTCCTCGTTTGCTCGTCCCTGCCATAAAGCATCGACGGTATCGACGCTATCTCGACGCTGAAAAAGCCAAAAAAAAAACGAAGGAAAAGAGAAGAGAGAAAAAAAACAGAGGAAGAAACGATCGGATACATTCGTATGTTCGCGCCGAACGCGCGAATCTGTCAGGTCGTAAGCGAGACTGCCATCGATGGCCCCTGGTTGACGAGCCGAGGATAGAACGATCGAATCGCGAATTATTCGAACGCATTGCGACATCGTATGATCGAAAAAAAAAGAAAAAAAATGGTACCGCGTAATCGAACGTAACACGTTTCGATGACGCGCGCTTTTTAACCCGAATTAATCGTGTAATCGAATAATTTAGACAATTATCTAAGGTTAAGAAACGGAGAGTCAACGAGCGAAAGGACGATACGATACGATACGATCGATAGAAATATTCTCCAGGCAATGGGAGGAGCGATTATGTAAAAAAGAAAAAAGAAAAAAAGGTTCAATAATTTATTACGTACGTACGTTCGTTTATCTATTTATGTATCGCATTTAAATTCGTATTCGTGTGACACGTAGAGAAGATATGCGCGCACCCACAATCGCTATTACTACCGCTACTATTTACTATTGCTATCTATTACTACTACGAAAGATGTAACCGAGAAAAATCACGGTGGAGTCATCGACGAACGTCTACGGACGAATGCCGACTAACCGAAGCTCATACGTAATTCATAAAGCACACACTGGGTTCGACGGAATTCAAAACGATCGATAGTTCGACGTCTCGGTTTGCGACGATCGGTCAGTTTTTTTTCTTTTCTTTCTTTTTTTTTTTAGTTTGTTCGTTAGGATATTTGCCGGGACGAGGGATTATCAAATTGCGACACGGAGGGTAGAAAGGTTGCGACACTGCGTACCGCGTGGTTCGCCGGTCTCGTCGAATCACGTGGGCGCTTACGAAAAATGCAATCGACGCGAGAGAGAGGTCGGCAATGCGAGGAAGGACTTAGTAAGAATGATTCGTTTTAAAAAGAGCTAGAGAAGCGACGAAGCTTCGATTGCTTGTATTTGCGGAGATGTTAATTCGAAAGGTCGCGTTCGAAAGCGCGCGCTTTCGTCTTCTTTCGAATTGCTTGCTTTTTTCCGGGATGCGAATGGATTTCGAACGATACGGACGAGGGAACGATCGAGACGTATTGTGACACCCAGTGATAAGTATCGGATAACGCGAGGAGGGACACGGCAAACGAGAAGACAGAACGACACTCTGAAACATTGAAGACTGCAATAATTATTACTCTGGCCTATTAAATGATACAAATACGTGCGCGTGTACGCGTTCGATTATATCGAAATCGTTAATCGTAAGTGTGTCTATATTTAATTTATGCGTGCGTGTAAGGATGTTTGAGTGACTTTCGCTGCTACGTGTGCGCGTATGTGTCGTTTAAAAAAAAGAGAGGAAAAAAGCGCCTCGGAGAGAGAGAGAGAGAGAGAGAAGGAAGCGTACACGAAGATGCGGAGAGACCGGCAAAGAGGAAGACGTCACACAATGCGAGTACACGACGCGTATCCGTGTACGCGTTGCAGCGAGTGCGAATGAATATTTAAAGAGAGATGTCATATTAAAAAAGAAATATTATTTACGCGTATCATATTCTGGTTATCTCTACTTAGTAAAAATCATTCCAAATGATAGATCGCTCTTGGTATTATATTTACCAGTACCATCACCCATTTCCTATCGTGACGGAACGTCTATTAACGCGTTAAATTCACGCGTTCACGCCGGTTCGTTCGGACTAGACCCAAACTTTGTTTGTTGTAATCCGGTCCCTGCGGACCGGCGTGGCGTTTAATGGGTTAACGTTCGTTAAAATATCCAAGAGATCGAAGATCATCGTCGTTGTCGTCGTCGTCGTCGTCGATGCGAGAACAGGAAAAATTTCATAGGATTTAGAACAACGCTCGATGCACTGGCGTGCGATCGCCTTCGAAAAAGAGGAAACCACTTTCGTCCGGGAGAAAGGAAATAACTGGCTGACATCACCGGCTTCGCTGCGTTATAATATGCCATTGTTTCGCTCGATGAACAATTACGCAAGTTTTACGAGCGTAAGTCGCATCGGCGGATCGCTCTTTCGAAAGCTGCGAAAGAAACGAACGTACAAAGTTGAGATTCTTAAGGCTGTTACATCCCAATCTAACTTTAAATTAAGGAAAGGAATGCCGGAAGAGTCGAAGCTCGCGGAGAATTTTCGTTATACGTGGCATCTATATTTTCGAGTATACGAACAATGCGATCGAACCTTATCGTTCGAACATATATTTATAAAGTTCCTTATAACGAGAGATCTTCGATTTTATCGCGTATCTGGAAATAAGGATCTCACGGACGTCGAGTATCGAGAAGAATTAAATTTTTATCGATGGGATACAACGCCTAATTAAAGTACGAAAGAGTACATTACGGTTTAAAAAATAATCGTTCTCTTTGAAGGAATAATTTCAAATATTTCCTCGAGGAACGTTTCCACATTCGTGCTGAAAAACGAGAAGCTAGTTAGTACGGGCACCGTTTATCTTCGGATGGCTTTCAATATTCCGTGCGATTTTCCTTTGCTTTTATTTCAACCGTGAATTCTCTATCGAGATAATCAATGGACGAGAAAAAGAATGTTATCGCGCGTAATAGCGAGCACGATTAAACTAATTTCGAGTACTTACGAACACGAATGATACGAGGAATTTCATCGCGACCAAACTAGCTTTTCGATAGAAAGTGAAAAAAAAGAACCACGAACGCTAACAAGCCCTCGGACTAAATACAATCCTCGACATACACTCGAAATTTGCTAATGGTCAAACACGATCGTACGAAAATGGATGATACGAGGAATTTCATCGCGACGAAAGTAACTTTTCGATAGAAAGTGAAAAAAAAAAAAAAAATAACCGCTAACGCTAACAAACCCTCGGCTGTTCGGAAAGTAATTTCATTTTTTCCCGACAATTTTTTATATTAACGACATACAAGAAACAAAAAAAAAAGAACATAAAAAAGAACGTTTTTTCATTTTAAAAAACGAAATTGCTCTCCTCGACGCACACTGGAAATTTGCCAATGGTCAAACACTCCTGACCAAGACTCGACGTATTTAAAGCGCCAATATCCACCGTGTAAATATGTTAAATAAGTTAAGTTATCGGTCGTTCGTTCGTGGGTACGTATATATACGTTCATCCCTCAAACAGCGGTAAGTTCGTTTCAGTGTTTTTTCAACGAACGTATACGTGCTCGCGACAAGTAGTACCTCGGTGGCATTAATTCGTTTAACTTTTTCCATTTGCTCAAACGAGAAGATCGTGTTTCGCATTTGCGTGAATGTTACCGCGCTGCGAAACTCGTTTTAATCTTGCACGTTCAACGGGATATATAGTAGAGCTAGGGTACACATTACGAGTGGACGCGGGGCAGATAATGCAAACAACAACAGCGTCGGTGCAAAAGCAATGAATTTTTCGACTTTTTCTCGCTTTAATCGCGTCGACGCTCGTCGATTCGATCTTTTAATCGCGCCTCCAGCGAATTCCTATCGGGACGATTTCGAGCTCAACGAAGATAAGAGTCGGCAAATAGTGCGAAAAAACAAACGTATCCCGATCGAGCGAACGATCGTCCTTATCGATAATCGAACGTTTTCGCGTACATTTCCTACCACCGGCGAGGACCGAATATTCGACTAGTCGAGAGCAGCTTAATTCAACGACGCTCGAGGAATTTAGGTCTATCGGAAAGTAATCAAAATTTTTATTTTATTTTATCTTAAAGATTTTTTAGGAAGGGAATCGAACGACTGTCTTTACGCTGGCAAAAAGTGTTAGAAAATGATGGAAATTATTTTGTTGTTCAGTATTTAAGATTTCTTTAATAAATAAATACAACAAAAAATTTGATTACTTTTTGATAGCACGAAATAGTTGTCATTTAATTTCGCCACTTTCTACAGGTATTATACCGTACGCGTTAAATTTCATTCGGGGACGTGGACGAATTATTGATTCGCGTTTCACGTAGGAGCATTCGCGGGAAGTTGTTGATTTTACGTAAGAGGGAAAATTCGAAGATCGATCTTCGTTCATCTACGTGAGCAATATTTTAATACTTAGTATATATCGCGCGTCTATATAAATGGGAACAATACGACGATGTGCGAGCGTGCTCTCGCTCGACGTCTCGAATAATATGAAAACGATCGACTAACATCGAATACATTTTTCAAGAGTATCGACAAAATTTCCATTTACGTGGTTTCGATCCTGACAAAATTTATACCCGTGTGATGCTTCTATTTCGAACGAAAATCGATCGTTGGCTTTTCCGATCTCAAACGATAAAAAAAAAGAAAAGAAAGAACCTTTGTACGTACCCGAAAGATGAAATATTTTAGCCTCCTGTAACTGGAATAGTAAATGCACGCGTGCGCGCACACGCAGTATCGATTGCATGCGTTGAATAATAGTCATTTCCAGCATCGCGAGACTCCGATTCTATAGTTATTCGTATCCAAGCACTCGTTGCGTATGGCACGCGGGACGACTATGTTAAGTGGCAACGTGTCTTTCGTTAGCCAAGCTGTACGCCACGTATTTTTTTTTTTTTTTTTTTTTTTTTTTTTA
>JAITYT010000373.1:683142-694421 GCA_025433975.1 Liostenogaster flavolineata
GATGTGTCCCAAAAATGGGACATTGGCGGATAATGGGTTAAGGCGAACGATCGGTAAGCGAGGCGAAAATCGTTTTCGTTCGTCGTCGTGTCGAGGGTAGCGTAATTATGTTTCTTGTTACTTTAAAATTTCCGCGGGGATTAATATCGTGCGTCGTTCGAGAATGATCGTCGATTCGACATCTCGAAGCTTCCATTTCGGAACTTTGCAAGCTGATCGGTCGTCCTCGTGGCCGATAGAAGATGAACATTCTTTCGGGATGTATCGTTGTACCTATTATCTTAAGATAGCTTTTGCATTTCACTTTTTCTTCGATATTTCTCGTTCTTGCATAATAGACTAGCGATTTGAAATCGTCGAACGATTTTTTATTCGTATGACCTAGATCGAAGAGAGGGGAGAGCTTGGAAAGCACTGTCCAGTTTCTTTAGATGGCTTTAGGAAGCTCAACTAGAATAATAGGGAAGACGATAGAACGTTAGGATCGTTTTTAATCCTTTCTTTAAGTTACGCTTCCATATTGTCGATTTGAATGCAAGTTGGACGATGCGAATCGTATCGTCCAGTCGGATATATTCCTTTCTTTTGGAAATGGATAATGCGTATGCGCACGACGCAGCTGAGGATCCATGCGATACGTCTAAATCATTTTTGTACGATGCGTTATTATTATTATCGGGTGGCCTACGATATCGAGTCCCTCTTTCACGTAAAGTGAAGGAGATGAAAAGAAAATGTGAGAGGAAGGGAGAGAGAGGGGGGGGGAGAAAGAGAAAGAGAGAAACGAAAAGATACAAAAAAGGAGAGCGGAAAATGAGGCAACCGATTAATAGAGTCACGCTTAAACTCGTTCGTTCCAATCCGTCAAAAAACGAGCCAACCAACGTTAATCAAATTTTCACGCCTACCAAAGACGTAGAGTAACCTTTTGATAAAAAAAATAGTGATAAAATGAAACCATAAATAATATAATATAATAGAGGAAAACAGAATAATTTAAATTCAAAGAAAACGATAAAATCGCGCGAAGGAGACAACATCGATCGCTACATACAAAAAAATCGATACTTGAAGATTTACACCGCTTTAAAGAATGCATCTCTTAGATCTTTACTTACAGTTACACATTTTATTGCGCTCCTTCCGACCCGTCTTCCTTGTCTCTCTCTTTCTCTTTCTCTCTCAGGCTTGTCTCTGTATCTAACCCTTTCTCGCTCCGTCTCTCATTTTCTCTTCTTTTCATATCATTGCTAACAATTACACGTAACCCGTCCTGCTTAAACGAAGATCGTTCTAACGACAGCCTTTGCCTCGATTTCGTCGATCGAACATAGGAAACGGTTCACTACGGTACGGTTTGCACGAAACGTGCAAACTTAACCCATTACCCGTCGCGATTCAAAAATACAAAAAAAAAGAATAAATTAATCGTACAACGATATCGATACTAACCAACTCTGAATTTGAAATTTGAAAATGTGTCCGAAAATGGGACATCGGCGGATAATGGGTTAAGATTAGAAACGATAAAGGGCGTAAGAAATCGGGACTCTCTCGTGAAAGAATTTTCTACGATCTTCCGTTTTGGCAGAATAGCACAGACCGTCCTCGTATTCGCTACACAGTGGATGGGACCATACATTCATAGACGTTATTCTTCGCTTCGAGGCTGCATATTGTAACACTTTCTCCCGTATTTCGAGCTGGAACGTCGATCATTCGCGCGGGCCACCCCTTTTGCGTGACAGCGAACGCATCGACGCGCTCATCGCGATGTTCGCGTCGAAGACGGAGGGAGGGGAGGGGATGTCGAAAAAGCGCACGTATCGCACGGACATTGATAAAGCGATGGTGAGGTAGCGGCACGAAAAGAAATTTACGCCGACGAAAAGAAAATAAAGCGATTTTATTACGACGTTGACTCGTACGTTAGGTGCACTTAAAAAACGGTTTACGCTCAAAATTTTACCGTTTCTTGCTCCCTGCCATCGCTCGCTCCGCCCCGTCCTAACCTTCTAACATCTCGTTCACGGGCGAGAAAAAGAAATTCGTGCATCGATCGGTGACTCGATTCCGTAAATCACTCTTTATACAAGTAAGTTCCTAACGTATAATAAATACATATACAATATATATATATAATATATATACATACGTACATATATATGTATATATACATATACATACGAGTTAAGTACGATGAATTGTTAATCGACTAATAATATGATTTTGCAAATTTATGGATGATCGTCGCGTATGCGTCGCACGAGAGTTATCATGCCAGGAGTTTCCTTTCATTGCCATCGAAAAAAAAAGAATAAATAAATTCTTGTTTATTACCATACGTCTGGAAAGTGATATTTTATTACCACCTTATTTCCGTAAATGCGCAAAAAAAGTCCGTGATTGCGACGTGTATATAACCGTTATACGTCGCGTGATTCACGGTGATCTTTTAACTCGTTTATTAAACCCTAGAATTACCGATACGTTGCATCGATCGCGCACCGTTTCTACGGATACGAGTTCTATAGTATCGATCTACATCCTCCGTCGTCTTTGTTTTGCTCCTAGATTTTCTGTACAACGTAAGAAGTAATCAAGGAAAAAACGAAGAAAATAAGCGAATAATATTTCTAATATTATTAAAATTACCACCGGGATTAATTGCAAAAACGGTGAATTTTGGATGTACTAAAATACGCGTGTAAAACGAGCGTCTAATTTTCATACTCGAACTTCTGTCTTACTAATTGCAAATTATCTTATGCAGTTTTACTTACTGCTCTTATTATACAGGCTGTTTACGATAAATTTAATACTGACTGACCGTTGGACGTTATACAAATTTATAAAAATTCAAAGACGGTAAGATTCGTAGCCCGTTTTAACGCACATCGAATCAAGCCTTTGTGCTTTGATTCAATGTTGGCATGCTGCCTCGATTAAAAGAAAGCGCGTTCTCATTACATGCAGAGAGAGCACAACTAAACCTCGATACCTAATTGAATCCATCTTCTTCCTTGCGATTGCATCTTCCGTCCTTCGTAGGTGAGATCATCGTTCATCGATGATCCTCTACTATTCGTTAATTATTCGTCTCGTTCTAAAATTCAACTTATTTCTTTCGACCTCGTTACTCGATTCCTTATAAACTTTTACCTTCGTATTTCGTCTCCTGCTGCCTTTCGACGTATCCTCTTCGTTCATATCGAAAAAAATTGGTCAGTCAAACACGTTCTCATATAAATTAGAAACTGTTATTTGTCACGCGAAGGCACTTCGTTGGATCTATCTTATCACGGATTCGTAACGAGTACGCGAACGTCAAAGAAACGACTAGATCCAACGTTATTCACACCTTCGTCGATTGAAACCACGTTGAACGTCCTGTGGTTTGGTATTGACCATGCGTTGGGTGAACGATTCGAATGGCGGTGACACGACGGAACGACATTCGCGGAACGTCCAAGCATTACGAACGATCTTGCTTTCTCGATCGTTCTCGTTGTTATTTCCATAGATTTTCCAACGTAATCGAGACATCGTCTTCCGGCAGACGTAACGATTATTCCTCGCACATGGGCGAATTAACGTGGAAGAAAACGTTCAGCTCTATCGATATCGCGAACACCAGGAATATCGCGTACATGACGAGACAAAGAAGGCCGACCTTTTTGTTCAGCTTAAACTTACACAGTGCCGTAACCGTGTAGAAACCGATTACGCAGATAACTATAGATAAAACGCTGTAATGCAGTGCCTCTGACGTGATCTTCACGTCCTTGCCCGACATTATGGTCCTTATCGTCCATGGTAGACCGAGGCACAGCAGAATATCGAGCGTGTTCGCTCCTAACGTGTTACTCATCGCCATGTCACCGTTTCCTACGAAACACAGACGAAACTGTTAGAAATAAAATCAACGCTTTCTTCCGCCTTTTTTTTCTTTCTTTCTTCTTCTCGTAATTCGTATATTGGTATCTCGAGTTATTCTCGATGGTATTTAATATTTATCGATCGTTTAAAATTATCTAAGCTCTTTTGATAACGAAAGACACGTTCTAACTGATATTGAGGAATCCTCGGTCTTACGGTTTTTCCGGAATTAAAGCAGAAGATCTACTAAGCATCGTAAAATTTCTATAGAATTCATATCGTAAGATACGAAAAAGCTCGTATCTCGGTTATTACTCTTATTGTTAGATAACGAAGCGAAGCGATACATTCGCGATTTCATCGAAGTTGTCTCACTTCTCTTACCTTGCTTCGATAGAATCACTATCGACACGAGTTCGGGCATATTTCCGCCTACCGCTAGGAAAGTGATACCCATAACGGAGTCGGGAATTCCCATGGTGTCACCGATCACTGTCATCATCCAAGAGACCATGTACGAGGAGAATACGATCCACATCGTGCATATAAGGAAGGTTATCAGATACCATTTTTGGAACTTTTTGTATCTTGTGTCCGGTATCGTGACGTAGAGAATAAATCTCAACGGCCATGTGAAGCAGAACCATAGTTTTAATAGTACACTACCAGTCGGCCAGACGAACGGCGATTCTATAATTAAAATTGATGAAGTTAAAAGAGAAAAGAGGGGAATTTAGGTGGGAGGGAGGGGCGAGAATGAGATAGAATCCAACGATCACGAATTAGTTTTGAATTAAATCTTCCTACTCGATACGTCTATCCATAAACGACGATATAATTTATTGCATTCGTGATTTGATCGAACGTAAATCATCCCTCAGGAAGTAACGATACGATTTCGTATTTAAAAATGGAAATGCTACTTGAATTAACGTTCTGTGCGGGGAGTCTCAAATCTCGAAATCGATATAATTGATTAAAGGAGAACGCCTACTTTTGCAAAGTCGTATCAACTGACATGTGAAGTGGAAAAGATTAATTATGTAATACTTGAAACCGAATGCCTCGGATATCAAGATCACGATGTCGATATTATTGCGATTGGACGAATTTACAATTACGCGAACAATGAGATCGCATGAATGATAAAACGAATATTCTACAAAATTCTCATTCGTACGTTGACTTTTAATCGAACTGTCTAATCATATTAACGATCGAATCCGTCCACGCAGTCGTGCCCACATTTTCGAAAACTCCCGTACGATAATATTGTATTGGGTTGTTCGGAAAGTAATTTCGTTTTTTCCCGACAGAGAACTTAATTAATTTATCGAATTCGATCGTTCGTGATCACTTGAAAGGCCATTTTTATAAAAAAAAAAGAAAAATGAAATTACTTTCCGAACAAGCTACATATTTTCCCTTCGAAAAATTCTGCAGGTTTAGAAACCTTTCCCTTCTTTTTCACTACATGAACGTACCTGGTCCAATGTACTGATCTAACGCCTCGTCGGATTTTTGTGCTTCCACCTCGTTACACGGCTGCTTACTATCGATTACCTTCGTTATGCTCTTTCTATATTCAGCGATCAGATCACCGTGAACGTAAGGCTTGTACATGCCATTTACCACCGATTCTCCCGTGTCTACCGGACCTGCGAATCAACGACAACAATTTATATTTCTATACCGTAATTCGTAAGCGCCCGATTCGATCGTTTTTACTCGCGATTAACCGGACAAAATGCATCTGTCCAATATCGATAAATCGATTATATTAATATAAATCGATGTCAAGGATATAAAAAAAATATCATCTCGTGCGCAGCCGAAAGAAACGAATAATTCCCAATCGTGCACCTTTAAAGCTAAACAAATTCTATCGCCTCGACCAGCCTCGATTCTTCGTCGACGTTGTTTCACTGTCGTATAGAATCGAGAAATCGACGATGTTCCAACAAGAGATACCGCAAAACTCGCAACGTAACAAACAGAGAATGAGAAAAGAAAACGCGGTATCGCACGAACAGTGACAATGTCGTCGATGAAACGCGTCTAGCGCGATGATAAATTCAATATCCACTTCGTCGCATAAAGATTAAGCGCAAGCAGGCGATCGCGACCGAAAGATGCGTATTTTGAATTTTCAAGCATACGCGAAGTAACATTTTAAGCGGCTCGTCACCATCGGACGTTCGGATTATTTACGCGTCGTATCGCACGATTTTCTCAGTTCTCTTCGGTACTCGATTTAAATCGGACGCGGATTAACCCGTGAACGCGAGGTTCCCCCTTGTGGACACCCTTACGATTCTTCTCCGTGAGTTCGGACTTCTTCGAGCCTAGCTGCTTGATCTTGTCGTACCAGCGTGCAATGGTCGCGCTGAAGAAGAGCAGAAGCAAATATCCGATGAAGAGGACGATGAAGATGGTCGCCTCGTACCAGGCGATCTTGTTGTCCTGCATCACTATCACCAATACACCGACGGATATGACGTAAATAATGCAGTCTCGCGTGAGTATACGCCATTCCAATTGTATTCCCTGTTGTCAAGAAGAGAGAAATTGAGAAAGAAAGAAAGAAAGAAAGAGAGCGTCAATGCGACGCAAATAAATCATTGAGCGCATCTAGCCTTCGTATGAGACGACATCGCACAAATTCGATACGAATGTCACGCGACATTTGCTTTTCAAGTGGACTTTCAGTTTTTCCTTCGTTTTGCGCAGTTATTTGCCTATACCGATTTTCGCGCGACCGCTTATAGATTGGTATTTACTACTGGCGTCTCTATCTTTATATCGTCTTATCCGCGATATTTTTTTCCCTGCCGTAATAAGACGGGTATAAAACCGGACGAGTTATCGGTAATGTTCCGCCACGGAAGGAATTTTTCGAATAAGAGGGAAACGATACGACCACGGTTTTACAGTTATAGTCGTTGCTTTAATAGCGCAACGATGCAGGGAAGTAGTAGCTTCGACACTCGTTAGTACGATGCTTTTTGTTCCCCTATCTTGTGCCTCGGTCTTCCCAAACTGGTTAAACGTCACGAGCGCGCTGCAGAAGTGTTCACGTAATTTACGGGTGACGATGCAATACGTGCGTCCGTTCGAATTTTATTGCGATTTATCACGTTGATCTCGTACGACGTGTTTCTTTTTTAATTAATATCTAGCCTCTACGACTTACAATAACTAGAGTTAAGACGCGTATGAAAAAATGTTATTGTTTCTCGTGGGAAAGATGAGAAATCAATAACTGGGACATCCAATCGGATTAATTACTCATTAGGTTATCAACTTAATTGCTTCAATGTTAAACGAATGACCGATCAGATCTTGATAAGTAGGTCTTACCTATCGTTATTGTCGTTCCATTGCGTTGGTGTACATTCTAGGTCGTATCGAATCGAATAACTTCTACATCGTCGACGTTTTACTTTGGAATGTGCAATGAAAAAGTCATTATTTGGTCGCGATTAAAAATAACGTAACTTGCAGTAATTAGAATAAAATGGGATCCTTCTTTAGTCGTTGTTCGCAAATTTATATTTGTAATTAAATTGAGATACGAGGCAAGAAACGCGCTTATAAAATATATCCGAGTGTTTCATTGGAAGTATCTCTTACCAATAACGCTGGAAATTTGTTTTATGGTATCTCCGAATAATGGGTATGAACGATAATTTTATTTTCTGTTATAGTTCTCGGCTGAAGCGATAATGGTAATGAGTCTTTTGAATTTTCTTTGAATTTTTTGAATTTCTTAGAGCTAAATTTTTGCACAGGAACTCTTGATGAAACAATTTTTTACGAAGGACCATCAGTTTTTCGTTCTACAGTCCGTAATTTATATGTCTAATGTTAGTAAAATTAGGATACATTTTTTGTTTAAATCTCCTGTATTTTCCAATGATTTTGACTTAAAAAATATAAATATTTCGGAAATATACAAAACGGCGTAAATAATCACATCGCAGAAATTTTTTTTTTCCCCTGTATTTAAAACAGTAATAATTCTTTATCGCGTACAAAAATTTAATTCTATCTACAAACAAGCTAACGATTCTTTATCCAAGCTCATATTACGAACACTTTTTAGAAATAATTTCGTTGACGTAAACAACGATACTTAAGAAGGGTGTCCATACCATTTTGGAAAATTGGTAGTAAAAGATAGCCGTGTACGATAAAAAATTCAAATAAAGTACTTCGAGTTATCAGCTATTAGGTTGTTTGGAAAGTCATTTTGTTGTTTTTATGAAAAAATGTTGGGAAAGAACGAAATGACCTACCGACAACCTAATCGTATCAAGCTATATCGAGATGTAAGATGAAATTACCACGTGGTCACAATTTCATTAGATCGCGTGGAATGATTTCAATAATAAATGAAAATAACTGCAAAACGATACGACGTACACAACTTTTAGACAGAATCTAGTAAAGACAATTTTCATCGTTAAAATCTGTACATTTATCCAAATCAACGAGAACACGATAGGATGCGTTACCTTATCAGGTCTCTATCTTATTAGACGTTGCGAAGAACGTTTGAGGCTATCTCGCGATTATTACTAACCTGTCAGACATCTATCAGACACCTGTCAGAATATTTCGATTGTTTGATACGTCTTTCGAAGAGATACGAATAAAATTAATGAACTAAATATGTAAAAGAAGTTATTACATATCGTAAAAGTAAGAACTCTTGCCTAACTTTTTTCCGCTGTCTTTACGCGATGTATCTGACGAATCGCACTAAATAACGCAAAACTGTTGATTTAATCTCACCGAAAGGGGGATATTACGAGTAATCTCGAGGTCTTCGTGACCATAGATGAGCAATTTAGGCGCGCATTTACGAGATAATTTTGTAAGAACATTTCTAGCTTTTCCTCGCAATTAAAAATATAAATAAAAATGTTTTTTAACGATCGCAGGTAAATCGTCGATGATAGCTCGAACGAAGCGAGGACGCTTTTACGTAACTTCCAATGGAACGTCAAGTTAAACGGACGAACTTTAAAGCGCCGTCAGAAAAGCGAATAACGACGTTTCAAACGACGTAATTCGCAGTAACGAGCCGCGTTCGTTGTCTCGTCATCGAGGTCTTTTGTCTCGCGAGGAAGCTTGAAAGACGGGATAAAGGCGCATTCGATGAGCTTCGATGTCGCCACATTGTTCCAATCTTTTGTCCATATCTTTTTCTATTCTCGTGATGTCGCTTCCCCGAATGCAAAACGACGGCGCAGCGAAGATCGATCTCGAGTGCCGGCTACCTCGCGTATCGATTCTCGAGAGGGTATTCCCGCGTCTTCGTTCCGCCATTCCCCGTCTCGATTAGTCGCCACGAAATGCAAATTAACCACTAAATTAGAAATGCTCGCGTCACTGCAGATCGACGGAGTTTCCATTAGATAATCGACGAATTTGCGCGTTCGTAAAATCGCATTTCTACGTGTAAATAATCTCTTTCTTTCTTATACCTCCAATTCGAGAAAACTATGACATATCAATTTTTCCAGAGCACAGACATTACTTTTCATCGCTATTATTTAGATAAAAATTATTATCGACATTTTCGACGAATAATCAAGTAAGATTAATTCAGGTCACGACGAGTATACTCGTTACGCCCGATCGAAAGGTTTTGAAATCCGCGAGAAAGCTTTAAGGATGACCGATCGCGGAAAATCGAAGGAACGACAATACGAAGATCGCGAACTACTCGAATACGAAGACGCATATCGCTTTGACATGAAGAAAACAGCGTTTAATCTGCTTATCTTTGGTCAAAAAATTACTGACATTCGACATAGGTGCTTCTAAGGTCGATAAACTCGCCGGATATTTCTCTACGTGCCAACCGTGCCGATTAAATTCGGCTACGATCGCAGAGATAGCGAGTGTTCCGACGATCCTTGACTGTTAATTAATTCTCTATCATTGATTTTTTCGTCGTTAACGAATACGCCAGATTATCTTCCGGCACGAAGCCTATTAGCCTAACCGATGCCAACTGATCGAGATCCGTGTTTCGAATAGTAGAATTTCATAAATAAAATTCATTCGCGCGCTTTCCACGAGGCTAGACAGTCGCGAAGGGTCGATCGAGAGACACCGAACCCAACGATACTCAGCGATACTCACGTAAGCGGCCGAGAGAGCGCCGCAGGCCGTCGTCGCGAACGTGTTAAAAACGGCACTGCCCACGATGGTGCCGGTGCCAAGGTCAGACTCCGTTAGGAACGTGCCGACGACACTGACGAAAAGCTCGGGGAAGCAGCTGGCAGTCGCGAGGAAGGTCGCACCCGCGACGTCCGCGCTAATGTTCAAATCGGAGCAGATGCAATCGAGAGCAGGCAGGAGGTAGTCGTTGCAGACGAAGGCCGTCAGCAAGAAGCAGTAGAAGCCAACGATCGCGTGGATCGTGGCAGCGCCTTGACGCCTCTGCCGCGAGGTGAAGAAGTCCTTCGGGAAGTCTTTGATCGAACGCGGCATGCATTTCTCCTTCTGCACGTCCTTCTGTGCGCTCGTCCCGTTCGCATCGTCGTCGGTCGCGTTGGCGTTGCCTGCAACTAACGATCGATGGTTTCGATTTGCCACTCGAGTCTCGGGACCGGGTCTGACGCGCTGGAGCCACTTCCACTTGGACCTCCCGATGAAGGAAGGATCTTTGCCGAAGGAAGATGCAATTGGTAACACGGTGTTGGCTTTCGACTTCTTCGCCATCTTGGATCTTTTCCTTGGTCTCTCTCATGCTGATCTGTTTGCACTCAACGATCGAGAAGACTGGAATTTTTATCGTGTGAAATGCAGGAAGCAGTGGGACGAGTTTGAGACGACTTTTGGGGATTATGCAGAGACGAGGACTTTAACCCCTTTCCGTACTTTAACGAGCCTGGCTCGTGATGAAGATTTTGGCCCAAACGTGAATATTACGAGCCAGATTCGTGGACAGAAAATCAGGTGTGGAAAAATTGTTTCTGATAATGGGAAGGGGTTGAAGAGAGACTTTACTTTTCGGGTTTTTATGTATATTTAAGTTTCACGATTGCGTTTGTTCGATTAACGTTATGGTTATGTATAAAGCAGTATGTATGAAACAGTGAAGAAATTACGGTGCAGTTTTGAAAGAAAATATTGAGGCAACGTAATAGATACCGCGTTAAAGATAATAGAGTATTGAATAACTATTACGCAGGCATTACATATTGTTCGCGTCACATTAGTCATAGTAAAATTAAGCGTGTTTAAAAGGTAATGCAGTGGTACCTCGATATACGAGTTTAATTCGTTCCGTAACCTTGCTCGTATGTTAAATTGCTTATACGAGGGTCACTATTTATATTTCGGGAATAGGAAAAAACACAAATAGTTAAGCTGCGAATATA
>JAITYT010000373.1:838204-872522 GCA_025433975.1 Liostenogaster flavolineata
CACGCGAGAGGATCATCGTTTGCCATAAATTACTCTTTGTCTTGGTGGTTTGAGTACGCGCGGGAATGTGGTACGTCAATGACGTCGTTTAATCGGAGGTGTTAGAGCCCTTACGTTTTTTCATCGATAAAGAAACAAAAAGCTCTGTTCACCGAGTCGAATTTTTTGTGCGACGTTCGGACGATCAACGAGAGGACGTTTAGTACCAAGGTTCGTCCTACGGTCTGAATTCTGCGTTATGTCAAAATTTCTCTTGGTAAGATTTGGACGATTTTGGACGAATTATCGAGGTGAAAATGATACGCGAGATTAGCGATCGCGATTATACGCGTCGCGGTGTTAGCATTTTTTTTTAAGACAAGCGAGTGAAACGTTTTATATAATTCGTATGTCGGTAGCTCGACATTTGTTTACTCCGATCTTTTTTAAATATTCGATCGGAGGCACCGAGAAGACATTTAGTACAAAGGTCCGTCCTACGGTCTGAATTCTGTAAAATATTCTAACTTCTCTCGGTAAGATTTGAACGGTTTCGGACAAATTATGCCAAAAATTGCAAACACTAAACTCCAAATTGCATCCTATTATTTGACTTCATTCGACGACGTAACAGCGGCATCGTAAAAATAATGAAAAAAAAAAAAAAAGAATTCGCTTCGCGGGAACAGAAAAGAAAGACGTCATCGTCGTAGTTCCAATGAAATCGTGGCTTATGCCTCGCCTCGTTGTAAAACGAATGTTCGCGTATCGTTTGAAAAAAAAAAAAAGAGAAAGAAGAAAGATAGACTCGTATCACGAGCGACGCGACTGCGTCGATGTATCTATCGACCGACTCGAAACAAAGCGGTTACGCGCACATCGAAGCTCGAAAGGTTAGAACTTCGTACATTCCGTCGCATACTTGGGTGTTTGTCGAGTACCGGTATCGATGAGTTACAACGCGTCCTCGAGGAGCGTCGAAACGACGTCGATGTCGCCGTTGAATCGAGCAGTCCGTCAAACACAAAGTCGCGCACGAAACTCGACTCCGACCGCGCCGACGCGAAAACCAGAGTGAAATGGAATTTCTGACTCGTTATTTACGATGCGCGACACAGCGCGCGTCGAAAAGCAACTCGTGCGCGACAATGGCCCGACAAACGAGTTATTTAATAACGAGATAGTTTCCCGCGTCTCTTTTCCGCTCCCAAACGCGCTCCCCCGTCCTCTCGAGAGCGCTCGGCCCCTCTCAGGACACGCTCACACAGGCATGGCCAACTGTCTTTGCCCCTGGGCCGAATTGGAAAAAGGAATGTTTTCACGGGCCGGACGAAATATTAAAATTAAAAAATGTTAAGCAAAACAGTTATTTCTTTAAGTAAACAAAATTTTATTATGAAATTTGTTTATGAATAACTATTATAATTAAGTAAGTAAATCAATACAACGAATTAACATAATTAACTAATGCGACGTGTTAAGGTGGTTTGCGTCGCCTTTTTTTTTGAATATTTGGTTCCATACTCGTATTAGCTATTCTTAACACAGTCTCCAAATGTAAATCATTCGATTTTGATATTGTTGTACTTTTATTTAGATTCGTTAAAGAAAAGGTTTGTTCGCAAATATAAGTTTGAGCTAAAGATTACCAAAACGTCTTGGCAAGTTTTTCTAAATTTCCATATTTTTCATTATTCAATTGCTCATAAAAACTACACAAATTCGATATTTCTCATGTAACAATTCATCGCATTGTAAATTAATTATTTCTAATTGTATATCAACAGGAACGTTATCGATTTGTACAGAATATGGATTTCGGATAACTGATGAATTGTTCGCGGGTCACATAAATTCGTCATAGGTTGGCCATGCCTGCGCTAACAGAACGGAGCCGCGCGTTCGACGTGACGTCGACCGACGGTGGGTCGAGATACCGAAGGAATTTAGCCGGTTGCCTATTACGATCGACGATTATTCGCTAGAACGTCGTTCCTTCCTTCCTTCTCTCTTCTTTCTCTCTCTTCTTTCGTTGTAGGTTCTCTATCAGGAGCCCAATCCAGGAATAGTCTATCGTTACGTTATACCCGGAAGCGCGAATGCACCGAGTCCTCACCTTGGACAAAACGCAGGTACGTCTCCGACTCCGGGGTGATTGGATTTTCTACGCGAACGCGCGTCGGATCGTCGAATCCGTGGTACGTCGGAACGTCGAATACGATCCAGCGGAATTCGGTAACTAGCGATCGAATGATTCGCCAAAAATACGAAGGAGACGTCGCGACGACGGATACGACATTTATTCGACGATCGCGCGTCATGAAGAATTAATTTCGCGTCGAGTCGAAGGTAATCGTGGAAGCTGTTTTAATTTAACACAAAACGCACCGTTTCGTATACCCAATCGTACCGTAAGCGGTCGATGACCCCTTACGGATCAGACGTTGATTTTTAGAAAGAATTGTTAATTTATCGAAGAAAGTAATGAACAAGATATACGAATAAAATATTTTCATTTTTTAAGCGAAATTTTGAAAAAATTGTCGATTTATCGAAGGAAATAATGTACAAGACATACCGGTAAAATACAATTAATTATTAAGTCTACCGGAAAATTCTATCCACTTTCGAAATAAAAAAATTGATGCATTTTCAATACATTAATTAGTATTTACTGGAAAATATGGCTTTCATTGTTACGAACCACCTCTTCACGTATACGTCGAGCACATGCGTAGAAATGCAATAATCGGAAGAGTCAACGTTCAATTTTTTGACAGAATTTTCCGGTAGACCTAATATTTTCATTTTTATAAGCGATGCAAACAATTGAAGTAAATTTTGAAAAGGGTCGTTTGGCTCCACTCGGTACGTTTAGTGTTAATAAGAAGAGTCGCGAGGTTCTACGCGTGAATTACCGTATCTCGATCGAATTCGGTTGAAACAATTTTCCACGATTATCGATGACGTAACTCGGTGTTCCGCCGTACCGCGACATGCTTGAACAACGCAGTGACGAGTTATCACTCGACACGGTATCGTTACGTTGCATAATAGGTTGTTGTACGGTTGACCGTACAGATCGATTGATAATTCGTAGGTAGGAATTACGACGATGGCGCGTGGGCGCAAAGAAACTTAATGATGAAAAATTAATTTCTAGTTTTAAGCAGACCGGTTGAACCTGGTCCATCGAGCACCTCGTACAGAAAGTAAGAAAGCTATTGCTACTTTGAAGAGGCAATGTATACCCAGTCGTCGATATTTCCGAGTAAAATGTCGTGTTTTGTTTGCCCCATTTACTTGCAGAGCAGAAGGCACAAGTTCCACGATAGGTGACGGTACACCTGCGCTCTACGTTCCAAGGCGATACAAGAAGAAAAAATTTGCATGGAAACCGGCCGGTTACACGGACTGCAACAAATCTTGCGGCGGAGGTAATTAAAGACGATCGACCAGCTCTTAATAGGACGGTATACCTGCCAAGCTCAAGACTCATATAGCTTTCAGCGGTGCTCCATTAATATTCACTTTCTAGGATAAATTCCTAAATTAATTTCGAACGGACGTTTCGATCGTCTCGATCCTCGTATCGCGCCTTAACGATTTACCGTAGGACGTCATCGATCCTCGTGGCATGGATATTTCTCGCGATTCATCCTCGGAGCCGCTGTTATTCCCTAGAATTTATCTACTCGAGCAAACCAACGAACTCGAGAAGCAAATTCGCGTCTTATCGTTGCCCTTTACGAATCGATTCCCTTTACGATTCTCCTATCGAGCAACGAGCCGGCGAACTTCGCACGATCTCGTATTTATCAATCGAATACCTTTGAAGGCATTCAGACGCTCAGGTACGCGTGCATACGAGAGCACACGCAGGTACAAGTACCCGAGAAAAGATGTCACGCCATCGAAAAGCCACGAGAGGTCCAGTTGTGGTGCAACGCCAGACCTTGCCCACCCAGGTGAGTCTACGAACTACCCCGATCCTAATTCTACGAATATCGTCGTCGTCTCCTTCACGATCCACCGACGTTTTCACTTTTATTTCAATCTCGTCGATGTAAAACAATTATTAGGTATACCGTATTAATACTACTAATTTCCATCAATGGTCGAAGGAGTCGATGTTCAAGTTGAGATAAAGTCATTTCATGGAGTTATTCGATAGACTTGTATATTTACATTAGATCTATCAAAATTTGCCCATCGTTGATTTTTTTCAATTTTTCAATTTGTCAATGGTTGAAAAAGTCGATGTTAAACTTAAGATGACGTCATTTGACGGAGCGATTCGGTAGACCTATATATAATATTGGGTTGTTCGGAAAGTTCGTGCCGATTTTGATATACAATAAAATAATAAATAAATTTAAAAAAAAAAACGAGAATCGTCTCAAACCCGGTTGTTTCCGGACAACCCAATATATTAGATCTACCAAAAAATGTGTCCATCGTTACTAACCAAGCATGTACATAAAAACACAGTGGTTAAAAGAGTCGGTGTTCAACTTGAGATGACGTCATTTAACGGAACTCTCCGGTAGACCTAATATCGTACAACGAACGATGAAACCTAATAAAAAAAAAAAAAAATCCTTCGTATCACCCGCGAAAATTCGAACGAAGGACGAGAACATGAATCGTCGACTTCTAAGTGGTAACGGCTTTCGGAAAGGTGGAGGGCAGGCGCGTGGAGCAGCTGTTCGGTGTCCTGCGGGTCCGGAGTGCGCACGAGGGAGCTCGAGTGCGTGCAGGAGGTCAGGTCGACATTGATGATGACCGTTCCAGACGGCGCCTGCATGGATCCGAGCGATCTTCCCACGAGCGAGGTCTGCAACGTCGTGGCCTGCGAGGAGGAAACGAGGACGACGGAGCCGTCTCCGTTGGCTGGCCCACCCCCGTCTCCGCCGCAAGTCGCGTCTTCGTCGTCCTCCCGATGGAATATCGGTCCGTGGACTCAGGTATCGGTTGTCAAGCGGTTCTCCCTTCCCAGTGGTCGGCCCTTAGTCTGCCCTCGGCTGCTGCCGGCCAGTTGGTAGTCGAGATCTCTGGATAGAGCCGATCGAACGAGTGCCAACTCCACGTAACGAGGAGAGATAATCTTTCCTCAACGATATCGACTTCGATGAACAAACGATGCAACAATTAACGTGTCTTAAATAATTACGCGAAGCTGATGGGGAAGATTCGGTATTCGCTACTTCGAAAACGATATTTCACGTTGGCAATCTTCCATTAAAAATAAAACGAATAAAAAGGTGAAGAGAAGAGGACTGACTTACACTGACTTACACTACGTTATACAAGACGGTACGGAATTAAATGCGAGAAATTTAGCACTGATATATACGAAAGTGGAAAATCGATATACTTTAACGAAGAAGCATCCGAGATCTTCATCGGCATAAAGCCTAGGAAAGTTCCTTCCGATTGCCGCGATAGAACGAATGCGAACTCGATGTAACGAGGAAAGTTAATCTTTTTTGATCGACACTGACTTAGACTACGGTACTCATACAAGACGATACAAAATTAAGCGCGACAAATTCAGCATTGAAACATGCGAAAATGAAAAGACTATCTATTAGGTCGTTGGAAAAGAAATTTCGTTTTTTCCCAACAGCTTTTCATAATGACAACATAAAAAAGACAACAAAAAGCATAAAAAAATAACGTTTTTTCATAAAAAAAAACGAAATAACTTTCCAATAAACACGAAGTGTTTAGGTAAAATTTAATGTTTACCAAGCATCCGAGATCTTCATCGGTATAAAGCCTAGGAAAGTTGCTCCCGATCCACGCGGTAGAACGAATGCGAACTCGATGTAACGAGGAAAGATAATTTTTCATCGCGCGTTCAACGTACCTCGGTCGATTCGTTTAAGTCCGCTTTGCTCGGTGGATAGCACCGTGGCTCTCCTCCCTCCTGCCAGCCACCCTTGCACTTCTTCCTCCCGCTCCTTTACCTGTCCGTCGAACGTGTCTACCAGCGATTCGCGGGATACGTTAACACCGACCGCGTTACCGCGGGGGATTTTGCAAATTCGTTATTTCGCGCGATACATTTCCACGTCGTCCAACGAGAAACTAGGCTGAAGACAAGGACGGATCGACGATCCATGGGAGAGTCGAGTCAACGAATGCGATGTGGAACGAGTTGCCTATCCGCAGGCGTCGCGATTTACCGTCTTACTCTACAATTTTTCTACTCGCTACGAGCAAACTCGAATTTGACGTTAGCATTTCGTATCATTTTTAACCCTTTCGCTACGGTGATTTGTTCCAGCAATGTCCACCTGTGAGCGGGATCCCGCGCCAAAAATCAAGCGCGTACAGGAGTAGCTGCCATGCTAATTAATCCGTCTTTGCGACTCGCATCTTGGAGGGTCACTATAGTGGCCCGTAGTAGCGAAAGGATTAAAAATGACTGCTGTTAGATCGAAGGGTCTGTAAGCGAGTTCGTGATTTTTCGAGGAGAGTTCATAGAGTTTGACTCGACTTCTACGCGCTCGTCGTTAACGTACCTCGTAATCTTGCAAAGAAGCGTACGCGAGAAATTTCTGCCAACGGTTGGAAAATAAAGATCGCTTTAAAAGACGCCGTGAGATTCCTAAAATCTTCCACGAGGGATTTTAATTGCGGTGATCGAGCTTAGAAAGGCGCCGGTGCTTACTATCCATTAAATGGGAAAAAGGCGAGCGTAAACTGCGTCGTCAATCATTTTAACTTATTCCGCTGAAGATTACGATCGCGAGATTTTGCTTGGCGTTCCAATGGTTTACGACTTTCATTACGTGGTGCAGTGCTCGACGTCGTGCGGCCCGGGTAGGAAGACCAGAATCGTGACGTGTTCCTCGCGCGAATATTCCTGCGAGATACTGGAAAAGCCATCGTCTCAAGAGACTTGCGACTTGGGACCTTGCTCCACCGCCAGGTCATCGATAGCCTCCAACGCTTCGCCCGCGAAGCTCCAAAGCGCTCAGTGGTTTTTCACCGAATGGCCCGAACAGGTGCGTATTCGATTTCCTTTCTTTGTTCTTTCAAATACCGCGAGAACTATGAAATTCCTCATCTTAACGCTTTGCCTTTGACTTCTCTTCGCCAACGGTGACGATATTTTATCATTAGAAATTTTTTATAGTGTTTTTTGTTGTTTCTTTATTTTTAGAGAAACGATTACTTTCAGTATTACCCTTTCCCAATTTATCGGATCGGCTTTCGTTAAAATCTTACGTTACTACTAAAATTCTATTAAAATTAGTAGAACCTGCGTGACACTCGTCGGTGCCAACCTAACGGCGATACGATGAACACGCGGCCGGCCGCTGTCACGCACGCGTGACTTCTTTTCGCTAGCGGTGAGACTGTATTATCATTAGCAATTTTTTACAGCGTTTTTTGTTGTTTTTTGATTTTTAGAGAAACGATTGCTTTCACTGTTTCCCTTTCCCGATTTACTAGATCGGTTTCCGTTAAAGTCTTACGTTACTATTAAAATTCTACTAAAATTAGTAGAACTTGCGAGACACTCGCCAGCGCGAACCTAACGGCGACACGATAAATGCGCGGCCGGCAAAGCGCTAAGCGAGAAATTTCTTTTCTCTTTTCCACAAAATTCTCCGAAAAATCTCATGAAGTCTCTCACGAAACACGCTCGATCGCGAAGACGATTTTTATTTAAAAAAAAAGAGAAAAAAAAGAAAAGAAAGAAATAACCTCGAACGTTCTCCCGTCGACAAAAAAAAATTTATCAGCGCCACGCGCGCGTTTACGACGACGATATCGACGAAACTGACCACGTCGAATTACCCACTCGAGGAAGACGGAACCGAACGAACTTATAGATTACGATGGAATTCGATTAGTGCTCGGCGGAATGCGGAGTCGGCGCTCAAACGCGAAGAGTAGCCTGCGAGAGGAGTCCGGAAGAGGAGTTATGCGATGAAACGAGCCGACCGGAGACGTCGAGAGCCTGCTCGAGCAACAGAACGTGCAGCGGACAGTGGTTCACCGGGCCCTGGTCGGAGGTTTGCGATAGATCGATTAACTAAATTCGCGTATTTCCTCGTTGCATCGACGATGAACGATACGATACTAGTCGACTTGTGATTTCCGCAGTGTTCCTCGAGTTGCGACTCAGGCGAGCAAGCGAGGGAAGCCGTCTGCATCACCACGCTGCGCGGTTATCTGCGGGTCGTCCTTGACATGAATTGTCCGGCGAGCAAGCCCGAAACGAAGAGGCCTTGCAGAGGACCGCCTTGTTCGTCGGCTTGGTTCACGTCCGACTGGACTGAGGTAAAACGAAACGATGGAGAAAAATATTAGGTCTACCGGAAAGTTCCGTCATTTAATGTCATGACAAACTTCAACATTGCGTTTCTGTGTATCACGTAAGTTCCCGGTCTAAAAATGATGCCCGGTAATGAAAAATAAAACCTACACGTTCCTTTGATATCTTTAGAGTCAGCTATCTGTTGCATCTTCGCTTTATTTGCCGAAACAATTTTGTGGACTTTTTTGATATTTTTTGATGTAACCTCTTTTGGGCGACCAGAGCGTGCCGCATCATCGGTGCTCTTACGGTCACGTTTAAATTCAGCATACCAGTCAATAATTTTGTTTCAACGGTGTTTGTTCCCATCGAAAAGCAATGTTTTATCGACACACGAAATTCTTTTGTTCCGCTAAAACCACTGAAATTTTTACAACTATCTTTTAAAGGTTAGTACTTTTTAAAAAAATATTAATTTTGTACTTGTGGCGCCATCTGTCCGTCAGACCGGGAACTTATCAGCCGATGCGTTATGCGCTCGATATATACGAAAAGAGATGATCATCAACCATAAAAATTATATTATTCGGTAAATATTAATTAATCTATCGAAACGTATTGGTTTCTTTCGTAAATCGACGATCACGCCCCGAACGATTGAAATGGATAATTTTAGTGTTCGAGATCCTGCGGCAAGGGCATTCAAAAGAGGGAGGTCAAGTGTCTGCTCGGGGATGGCCGACCGGCCGAGCATCATCAGCATCATTGCGGTGAGAACGATCGTCCGATGTCCCGAAGGATATGCAACGATTATCCCTGTAGGGACGAGCCACGCGGATCGAACAACAATCCGCACAGAGCGCTGCAAGTGCAGAACGATCCAGAAATATCGAACAGTAAGTTTGGCGAAATTTATAAATCGAATTCCGGATGGAAATCTGTCCATGCGCGAGTATAATTTTAGACGACGTTGCGCGATGCTCGCGGGGCGAAATCTAGATTAAAGTATGACTTCATTGGGGAATCGATATCGTATCGCCGTCGGATGGCCTCGGTATAAACACGAATTTATCAGTTTGTCCAAATATTTGCGCGTCGGCCGGAATGAAGAAGAATCGTCCGAACGGAAATACGCAAGATGGTCGCATTACCTACGCAACGCGGCTCTTTCGTTGGTCCAAGAGCGTATCGATCGAAACTATGCTATTATTTCAGGACTCGAGGAAAATCCGCTCTGTAGGGATAACATACCGAATTGCCATTTGGTCATCCAAGCTCGGCTTTGCGCTTACCAATTTTATCAACAATCCTGCTGCCTTTCCTGCTCCAGAGCCAAGCAAGAGTTAGAATGATCGCTGATTCATAGGTGACGACGATTCGCAAGGTAGAAATCACTTACGCTTCTCCGGGGTATAGTCGAAGGTAACGAATAACGAGGAAACGACGAAAGCGAGATTTAACCGCTTTGAAATTTTTCTAACGACGTTTAGTTCGCATTGCTATTGTCACCATAATTCTATACTAAAACACGTTGTTTTAAATGTCACGATAATAATATACACTTGTTTCTCTTAGTAACTGCCATTTGTCGGATATAATATAAAGAACGTATCGCTAGTAACGTTACGAGATATTAGAGCTTAAGAGCCGACGTTAACGCCGAGTAGAACGAACACTTGTAACAATGTCGATTCGCGTTAGCGACGTTAGTGTGCCGGAACGACTGCAAAATAAATTATACCACGGTCATCTTTACGCGTTCTACGTGTTTTGACAAAAATTAAGTTGATATAATATCATTATATTGATAATAAGCGGACGTAACTTCTGTATGTCGGAAGCGGCACGAAAATTTCGACGTAGATTCGTAATGAGGTATTTATTTTAAAAAAAAGAAAAAAATGATAGACTGAACCGACATTCGTAAACTCGGAATTTAATTAGAATATTTTCTTATAATCGTTATTTGTATGGAGAACTAATAAATGTTACGCTCTCAATCTGCGTTCGCCAACTCATTCACGCCTCATCCCCTCCTCGAGATCTTCAAGGTCGATAAATCTGTGCTTTTTTTTTAACGGAGAATGTTTTCCATAAACGTATCGCCGTATCCTTACAAAAGAATATAACAGTATCATTACGCGATAAACGTACTTTACGTAGACGGACATACAAATTATGTACAGCTTTCTTATCGTATAAAACTATTACTTACGTCGTAACTATCGTAATAAATTATATGTACACGTATTCTTATCTATCGAAACGAGATCCTAACGCGATTCGTATAGTAAAAGTAACCTTGTAGTCCCTGGTACCCAGATCGATACCTATAAAAACCCGAATGATATGTATTCGTTTTGATTATGATCGAAAAAAAACTCCCTATGTCGTTTCACCAAACCCCATATATGTATCCTACAACTTGGAACGATTCCACGTCCAGTACCGTTCGTCGTCTTACTTTCAGAACAGACAAATTGGCGATTTACCTCGTTGCGGTACGTCGCTCGTCTAACTTCCGGAAGTGTCGTTTTTGTTGTCCTGAGCAATGGCTGTACCATTGTCGTGATTCTTATAACCCGAGAAAAAGGCGAGTGCCTTCATCAACTGATAACTCTTACTGATAGGGATATTGCTATCGTAGAGACTCTTCGATGTCTTGCAATCAACGTAGAACCACCAATTGCACTTAAGAATAGTTTGATCGAAGAGCGTCGATTCCGGACACAGGAAGCTCTTCATGATCAAGCCGTCGTCCGTTAAAGCGCAGACGTGAAATACCTAAACAAACGATGCGATAATTATCTTAAATAATAACGCCAAGTCTGACGGGGAAGATTGACAGTTTCTTGCGATACTTCGAAAACGATATTCATGCTGTCGATCCTCTATTTAGAATAAAAACGGAAAAATTGAGAAATTAAAGGCGAAGAGAACAAATTAAAAGGCAATGCGATTAGAATTTGACGATACGAAGTGCGAGAAATTCAGCATTGAAACGTACGACAAAGAAGGAACGAAGAAGTGCCGGGTCAAATCGAATATTTACCATGCATCCAAGGTCTTCGTCGGCGTAAAGCCCAGGAAAGTGCTTCTGATCCCCGCAGTAGAAGCTGGTATCGGGTAAATCGACGCGACTGGCAAAGTTGTCGTCGAAATTTTTGTCGTAACCCATAGGATAGTATTCGCGCGGAGCGTTCATGACTTTGGTGGATCCGGGACTGCTGTACTTGCTGCGAGTAGAAAGGTCGACTTTTAAAATACGGTACAGTCGTCTGTGATCGATTGATTATTCGAAAGATAGAGGCGAGATGTAAGAACGCGACGGAATCGAGGAAGAATATTCATTGAGAGAAAGTACAAATTAATTATGCGACAAGATAAGATCAATATGGCGACTCATCCTTTTACCAATTTGAACACATTTCGAAATTATTAGATTGGTAACTAGGTTCCCGCCGTTTTTTAAAAATTTTTTAAAAGTTTATTTTTCAATAAAAATGAATTGATTTAAAAAAAAATGAAACAAAAACAAACAAAAATGTAAAAAACACGGCGGAAACTTAGTTGCCAACCAATTTCTGTCGAAAGACATTTCGTGGGTTTCATGGATACGTAAGAAAAAAGTAAAAGATAAGTTCTGACTCACTTCTTAGCCGGAGATGGAGGAAGCGTCGTAGTGGACGTGGTGGTGGTGGTGGTCGTCGACGTGGTGGTCATGGGTCCTTGTTGTTTTTGCATTAATTGTTGCTGTCTCAAGAGTATGGCAGTCTCGAGTGCCTCGAGAGTGACGTTACTTGCCTCTGCCAACGCTTTCAAAGACGTTTCCATACCTTTTATGGGAGCCAACGACGGCAACGACGAGGGCAGAGATTGTCGCTTTTCGGTTTGCTGGTGCAGCACGGGCAGGCTTGATTCGACAGCCGCGATCGGTTGTAGAGAAAGCAATGTCATTTTATTGACGGAAGACGCTGCCTCGTCCCCGGGTAGAATTAGCTGCCAAATTCGTAGAATAATGTAAGATCTGAGCGATCAACAAAGCGACAATGATGCGATGGTTTAACTCTTTGCGTCACAGGATTTCAGATCAAAAATAAACCCATGTTGCACAGGAATTTTATCGGTTTCAAATGAAACAAAATTGGTATATTTTTATTAATAAAGGTATAACATCATGTAAAAACATGTAACTAGGGAAAAAATTTTAATGTAATAAATCTTCCGCTTTTAACAATTGGTAAACCACTTGAATACATTTGTAACATCACTTGAAGACATTACCAACTGCTTTACGTAAATAAGACGAAATGCAAGATTTCGAGGTGGGACTAGAAATGCCCCACCATACCGTACATACGTCATCAAATAGATCAACATGTATTGATGTATTTACATTGATGTATTGACGTATCATCAATACATCAAAAAGGTGGGACACTTTTAATCCCACCATGCCCCAAAGAGTTAACGAGTGCGTGCAAACTTATAGGAAAAAACTGCCACGCGTATAAACTATAATAATAGATCCGTAACATTATTCGAGCTACAGGATTACGGATACAAAAACACGGAAAATAATAATTAACAGCAGACGCAGCTAACGTTCGTATTAAACGCGTTAAAAAAAATATATAACTGTATACGAGATTATGGATACAAAAACATGGAAAATAATAATTAACGTCAGGTGATAATTTAAAAAAATATATAGTCGTACATTGAACTGTATAATAAAAATAAATATGTAAACGGTAGATACTAACACGTACGCATTAGCCACTCGAGCTATGACCACGAGTGAGACTCGTGGTAAGGAATTTGAGCTACGCACAATAAGCGCGTGCCTGACTCGTGGTTCAACTGTTCTCGATATTCTTATTTTAATTACGTTGTACTTGGACTCGATCAGTAAATACGTTTGGTTAGGCCCGAGCAATCGGTAGGCCAAGGGGTTAAAATCGAAACGATTCGAAAAAATCGATCGAAGAAAATGTCGGACGAATCGACAGAAAAGAAGAAAAAATAGACGAAACGTCGCGGAGGAATCGTCAATTTAGAATAGAATTTAGAAAGAATTTAGAAATATCTCGAAGTGTTAAGGAGTCACCTGATTGTTGTCGTCCTTCGGTACTTCGTTAACGGAATCGTCCAGCAACGTGCTACCGTGGCTAATTCTGTCGGTAAGCTGAGCTGACGATTGTGGCATGGCTATGAACGGTGGTAACGCAACATCGGACGTCGCTACGCTGCCTGATGGTTTCGACGCGTCAGCTTGGATCGTGCTAACTGTCGCTGGTATCGATAGTTTCGCCGGGGAAGCGACAGCAGCGACGGCCATCTGTCACAAGGGAAAAACGATCGTACGATGCGATTATAGAAAATTGCCATGATCGATGAGTCGATTTAAACGGATTTAAAGACAGAGCAGCTCGATAAACGCGCGTAATTTCTACCAAACGATCCTACGATCGATCGTAAACGTATGTACCACTAATTCATATGCGCAAGCAAAAATTTTTTTTTTCTTTAGATTGTATATTTCAATTGTTAAATTATTATAGTAATAAAATTGACAGGTTTCCTCTACAAAATGGCGTTTAATTCATTTTATTTGGCCTATTCCTTACGAAGTAATAACTATTTACTTTTAACACATTCCCATTGGTCACCCTGTATAAAGCAGTTGAATAAAATCATACACGAAAGATACGTTCGACATTTCGACCATATTTTCGACGAATTAAACAAATCGTCGTCAATTAAGAGCACTTTCCACTGACCAAGCGACTCTTCGTCGTCAATGAGAAAATTAAGACCGACTTGAATACCTGCATTCTCTTGGCCTGCATCGCCAAGGTCTGTTGCTTCTGCTGCTGTTGCTGCGCCAATAGCTGCTGTTGCTTGTACTGCTGTTGCATCTTCTGAACGTGTTGCTGCCGCATCGCTTCCTGCTGCTGCAATCTCTGCTGTTTGAGCACCTGTAACGCCAGAGCCTCCTGCTGCATCTTCTGCTGCTGCTTCAGCTTCGCTTCCTGCTGCTGCTGCTGCTGCTGCTGCTGTCGATACCTAAGAGCCTCGTTCTGCATCGTTTCCAAGGACGGTGCAGCCACCGTCCTCAGCGCGGTCGAGTTCTGCTGAACGACCAATTTCTGACGCTCGGGCTGCTGCGCCATTGGCCGAGCGACGCCAGGTGGCAAGGGCTTGAAAGGTGGTACCGCCTGTCTCGCGCTGAGACGAGCGTCGTCGCGACTCGCAGCCTGAAAAATCGATCGAATCGCGATCAGAGGCTGATTCTAATTATTTCGAGTGGAATTTCAAGCGCGATGGCGCCTGATGAATTGCTACGCTTTCTTCGGTACCGTACGGTCGAACCAGGAACGAAAGCCGAGTTTTTGCTGGTCGAGTGCGAGCTCAGGAGCGCCATTCGACGCCGAAACGGAACTGACCGACCCGAGCCATCGTGCGTCACGTGTACTTGTCACGCGTATGTATTGTCGACGCGTGGCCGATTTCGAAAATGTCGACGAAATATAGAACGATTCACGCTCATGTTTTTTTTTTAAGAAATAAAGGACGAAGAAAGTCGCGGGCGCGGAGCGAAATCGATAAGATCGAAATTCAGGTGTCCCTCGTGTTACACGATTAATTGGTTCCGTGTAACTCGAACCATGTAAGTGAAAACTCAGATTTAGTACGAAGTCAGAGATTGCGGTTGATGATTTTTCCTAAGAGCACTTAACAACGTACCTATATCCAGAATCATTATTATTAGCAGAATGCTAATTAAAACATTTAGTTAAAGCTATTTAAAGCTAGTTACAGTTTAGTTATTGCTAGTTAAAACATTCAACTGATTCAAAATATCTCTTTTGATACAAATTTATACTTTTCCAAACTTTTCAGGAGCAAGAGGCAAAAGGATTCTGCAGATAGCTTAATTATATTAATAAATATCTGATAAATATTTATTATTTTGTCCTTTTTATGAAAATTAGTAAAAAAACCCGTATGACTCAAATACCGTGTATCTCGAGGAATACCTGTGGTGTTTCTCAGCACATCCGTGTGCTCTGTACGTATGTGCTCTGTATATAATTAAAAGTAAATACATAATTCGTACCGTAACGATACAAGTTCTCGTATATTTTTGTTCTTCTCTGTAAAGGCGTCTTCTCTCGCTTCAATCGCGCAAAGAAATCAATACGAATAAATTTACTTTGAAAAGACTAATAAAAATGCCCCGCTTCCCTGGGAAGGAATACTCTTTGCGAAATTGAGAGTATCGCCATAAAAATTCCTCCTTCCGTATTTAGTGTCACGCAGAGTTGACGTAGCGCGATTAGACTTTTTTTCTTTCTTTTTTTTATCAAAGTAACGGTGCAATGCCAGCCTCGCGTCATTTCTTCCACGGCGACTTAGGTACTCGTTTAATAAGGTGCAGCGCGGAGCGAAGCGCGGTAATGAGAATTAAAAGGAAAAATTCTGCAATATTAGTGTCACATCGTTGACAATCGTAACTAGCAAACGAAAACAATGATTTGGAATAATTTCATGTTCGTGAGTGTGACTCGTTGTACCCTAGATTTAATCCCAGATTCATACACATGCGTGAGAGATACATTGTTCATAAACATTCGTCTCTCAGACGAACATATTATATCGGTGATTTTTATTTTATAGAACACAAGAACCAATAAAACGCACTTTATATCTGAAAAATTGTTTATTAGTCATTAATTCTCTGAAAACAAACGAAAACGATAGTTATTCCGAGCAATCGACACGTAATAAATCGCGGTGATCATTTTAAAAGTTGCAAGTGTTTACGTATTTTGCGCGGTCTGTGAGACGAATGTTTATCAATCTACTTCAGATTTTTATAACAAAATTACATAATGGCATATCGCTTAACCTTTTGAGTGTTCTGCAGAACTGGCTAATTTCATACGAAAATTGCCAGGCTATTTTATGGAGAAATGCAGACCTTATGAAAACCATTAATACATTTTTCTTTATTAAGCAGAAAATGAGAAAAGACGTGGAATAAAATGTAACTTGAGGTTTATAAAAACGGAATAAAGCATAAAATTATGAATCATTCAATTTTTATTTAAATTTATAGCTTTCGAAAAAAGAGTCGTTCAGGGCCCTTAAAGGACTGTAATCGATACGACGATCTTGGAGATGCATTTATTTAAATCGAATCTTCGTGCAAGGAAGGCATATTCCGCGTGTATTACGAAGCACCTAACACCACTAACCGATCGATACACGCAGAGATAGATAAATACGCGATCGGTATTCACGCACCAGTTCCGACAAGGTCGATCGGCTACGTACGATTCTTATGCGTTTCTTTAAACAAATAAAAATCGATCACGACCAAACGAGTTTTCGCGATATTTTACACGAAACGATTAAAGACGAATTACGAAAAGTTGCGGTTGTACGATAGTCGTATCAACAACTCCAGTTGACGTAAGTCTCGCGAATTAGGTTGCAAGGAAAGTAATTTCGTTTTTTATAAAAACAACATAAAAAAAAACAAAAAAAAGCAACGCGCTAGCATCGATTCCACTCGAACTCGATTGTTAGAAGCAGCATACGCGTTTAAAGGTGAAAAGAACGTTAACGAGAAGGCGACGTTATTAGAAGTAACGAGTGAAAGCGTACCAAGTGGATACCCCATTGATATATTCGAACTTTTCCACGCGAAGTGTTTCTTCGATATTTCTTTTTTTCGTCGTATCTTCGTCCGCCACGAGCCATAAATTGCTCGATAGAACCGTGTTTAATGAGCGCTATTTGTCTTGTCGCCTCTGTTTTTATTCCGCGAATAAACGTACGAGCGTTTCACAAGGGAAAAATTCGTCGTAACTCACGAAGCAGCGCGTTTTGCGAAAGGCGTCTACCAATGTTAATTTGCATAACATTAACGACTCGAAGAACGGCATGACCAAAGCGCGAGTCGCGCTCTTGCGAGAGACGCGACCGAGTAAACGCGCGAACGAAAGCACGCGCTCGAAGGATCCAGTTAAGCGCCATGCCGGTCCCTGCGGACCGACATCGGACTGTTCGTTTACGTTACGTTCTAGGAGCGACTTACAGTAAACGAAGTTTAGTATTAGTCTGGACGAACTGGCGTTTAACACGTTCCCTGCCACGTGTACCGAAAACGGTACACGCTAAAATTCATTTCAACGCCAAGCTGTATTTTTTTAATTTACGTCGTCTTAATCTAAAATTAATTGCTGATAAGATTTTTTTATGTGACGTAATGCTGTTTACAGCGATTTTTGAGTCGTGTAACGATAACGATACACGCGGCGTGATAAATAGTTATCAGTGTAAATTTCAATCTTTAGGGGCTCGCTTTGCAGTTTGAATTTAAGAAGTGCTTGTTGTAATTTAGTATGTTGTAGTATTAGAAGAAAATAAAAATTAGTTGAAGAATTATTAGAACTTTATATTCGATATTCATTTGTATTATAATTTTAAAATGAGGCGTGAGAAATTAGTTTTATAAGTGAAAACTGTGAATATTTTGTAGCCCTATTTATGCAATCCTTGTTTTAACAAAATTTATCGCTACACGAAGATATAAGTCAAATATAGGACATACTTTCTATTTCGTATTCACTTTTGTACATAACTTTTATTTCTCTTAAAAACAAGAAAAAAACAGGTATTTATACAAAATTATTGAACTTCTTACCGTGTACCGAAATTGGTACACGTGGCCTAGAAATGACATCTCGTAAACATCATGGGAGGGAACGTGTTAACTTGTTAAAAACAGAACTCACCGCGTTCGAAGGGCCGATCGGAAGGTTTCCCTTCCCGGATTGGATGCTTCTGCGTTTGCTGGCCTCCAGGTTCGACAGGGAATCCCTGAATCCCAGCTCATCGCCGACGGAGAACCCTGAAGAATAGGAAGACAACGTGAGAACAGAGCCGAACGATTAGCAGAGGTGCGCTTAAGAAATTCACTACTGACTTATCGTCGTAGAAAGTGTCGAAAAAGAGGTAGGAAAATAGGGGACGAAAGTTCTACCATCCCAAAGAGAAGAAAGTTAAGCAACAGAGGTTACGCCATTCGATGTTCGTTTGAACGCTAGTGTTTCTCAATTTTGTTTAGACGAAACGCAGACTCCGTCAGGTTCGCTTCTCAACTCGTCCATTTTGATCGTTAAGAATTTGAAGATGCACGATAATGTAATGTAATGCCCGAAATAATGTAAACTAGGCTTAGGTGTCGCGTTAGCGAGACATAGACAAAGAAATTTGAAAGGAACGAAAGTAACGTAACATTTATTGCGTGTAATTTTAACTTAACGTACAAAGAAATGAAATACGTAAAAGTAAAATATTTACTTTAACTTTAACCTGACGTACGAATAATAAGCTACACGAAGTTTAAAGTCTTAAGTTTGAGAGAGCCTCGAGGTCGGTGATCTTACCAAAGTTTAATAATATTTGATTCTAATTTTGAGAAATATGATCTTAAGTCACGTGGCGAAATTTTTAGGCGAATCCTCTGTTTAGTCGGCAACTTGAAAAACTCCACTGAAACTTCTTTCGACTAACTTAAAATTCGAACTTCCATTCACAACGGCTAAAATATGTCGCTAATTTCGATAAAGAATTCTTCCGAACTATTAGAAAGTTAATTAGCAAGATCGGCACTAAATATGCTAACAACCCAATCAGGAATAAGCAAACGAATGCATTCGATCGTGCAAAACGGCTATCGCCTCGAAAGCTAATGATCGGACAACATTAATATATCAATCGTCACGTTGAGAAACACTAGTTGATTTAAACGCTTCTCTCTAAAAATACGTTTACGAGCGTATGCTTTTTTTCTCCTTTTTTCATTTTACGGTGCAACCTGTCGTTCACGGCGGATTTCTCTCTTTCGACTGAACTATCGTCGTCTTGGTCGTAAGGACGTCGAATGCATAAATCGCATCCTCGCGACGAAATTCCTAGCGCTAGCGACGGACGATCGTCGATCATCGTTTCGACGGACGACGTCGTCAACTGGGTCACGCCGAAGCGACTAATCAATCGCAGGTGCTCGTACTTTTAGATTCATACGCGTAAGACTAGAAGTAGGCTAGAGGGCAATGTCTGTCACAATCTGAAAGTCTCGAGTGATATCGTGAGCGCAGCTACGTGCCGCGCGTATCGGAGCCTAGGTCGAGGACTGCGATTTGATCTGTCGAAAACTGTCGATGTTACGAGCTGTCGTGCGAGTCGGATGCAAGAAGTGCCGACGAGTCGCTCGTGTAACGAGAATAGCGACTCGTCGAACGTCCCGTTAAAAATAAACCGCGGATTCGTTGTACTCGCGTATCAAAATATCGAAGAGAGCATCCGTACAAGTTTACCATTTTAATATAAGTTTGATAGAAATTGACACTGAGCGTAAAATGAAAAGGGTCAAATGGCCCTTTTTCAAATTCACTTTAATTCTTATATCGCTTATAACAATGGAAGTATTTCTTTGACTTTTATTTGTATTTTATTAGTACAAGTTGCACATTATTTCCTTCGGTAAACTAACGATTTATTTTTTTTCAAATTTACGCCCGTCTCATAAGGGATCGTTCGATTAGGTATACGAAAATGCTGGTACGTTTAGCGTTAATTTAATTTTCTTAGAAAGAGAAGATATCGTCTTTTCGGCCCTTATTTTTGTCTGATCGCGAGATCGCGGCGTAATTTTTAAAATTTCGAAACGCATTTTTGTAAACTCGAATTTCCATGATTACGTAAAAATCGGCGAATCTTCGTTAATCAAGTCGAAGATTGCTTTTTAATCGATGTATTAACCCGCGTGTCGAAATATGGAAAGTTGCCGCGTAGAGTTTCGATTTTGTCCCTGGGGTTTGCTAAGCGATGCTCGAAATCGTCCGGCATTATTCTCGTTCGCTATTCTCTAGACACGCGTATATATAATATAAACGCACGTAACAATAACGTATAGGCGCATAAGTACATATCGTTCGATATCGTCGCGTGTCTTTCCATGATTTGCACCGGTGATTCCTATAATTTATCACTGAAAGTACAGGCAAGCGTCTTATGCACGACAAAATCGCGAAATACCCTCGCGAGTTTCAGCTTTCTACGATATATCGATCGAGGAAACGCGACGATAACCCGGTTCACGATGATTTCGCTTTCGATCGGTGCTTTCGATAGGCCAATCGAACGTTTTCTTCGATTTCGCTCGATTCTTACGCAATGCGCGTCCAACTTTTAACTTGAACGAACTAAATATCGCGATAACGAAAGACGAGTTCACGGATACGGATGGTCTTGATCGTCTCTGTCATATCGTAACTCGAACTTTTCGAAAGACGACGCGACAGATGCGGCTTAACGCGATCGAAGAAATTTCGCAATTTGTGACGATGACGCGCGAACGTTCGACATTGGACGAAGTTCACGTTGGAAGAAGCGTGTTCGCGATTGCATTGCGAGCGAAAGATCCTTCGAATTTAAAGAAGAAGGTCACGGTAACCGAAGCGTTAATTTCTCAATTTGCCGAAGAAACGCATAAAACGATGTGTCCTCGAGGTTTACTATAATTCGATTTTAAAAATCGACGACAAGCTCGAGACGTTCTCTGGCGTTTCGAGGTCTCGTCTTTCGACGATTCGTACGTTCGTGAACGATCGTCGAGGATCGAAGGAGTAAAGAAACGAAGGAAACGAGCCTCGAGAGTCGAGACGTTTTCGTTTGCGTGGTTGCGTCGCATCCGTGGCACAACGACGTAAAATCGTTCGATGGGGTCCGCGAGGCAGGCTCGATGATGAATCCACTCACCCAGGCCGAGGTAACCCTTGACACCACCGAGATTTCGTACCCGGAAGAGGCCGGACTTTTTGAAGGCGCAGTTAAGCACGAAACCAAAGTCGGATTGAAACACGCATGTGCCTAACGTCTCCCGCCACGTGCATCCTGTAATCAAACCGGAAGAAGAGGAAAATACACACACACGCACGCACAGATTCTCGCTTCTTGGACACGGATCCATCCATTGACTTTGATCGTCGTTCGACGCAGATCAAAAGTCCTTTTTTTTTCTCTCTCTCTCTCTCTTTCTCTCTTTCGCTCTCTTTTCGAAGCGCTTCGACGCGATGGAACCCGCCATCGATCGTTATTCTGTGCTATTGATCCTTCGTTCGTTCGTTCGTTGGATTCTTTTCGGTCCGCTTTCAGCCAGGAGAAGATCCATGGCGAGATTGAAATCGTTCTTCGATTCGCGCGGTAATGCGTCGTATTTCTTTATCGTGGTGAAAGGAAACGCGTCCGTCGAGTCTGTCGATTTCAGGTGGAAAAGAAGAAACGCGATAAAATTATTCGTTCTATCGCGATGATTTATTTTAATTTATCGGATATTTTATTGGTGAACGTAATGGATAGGTAAAGCCGTTGAATTCGATCTTTTCAATCTCCATCGTCGTATTTTCCAGTCGATATTCTCTTCGAAGCTGCGAGCTAGATTTCATCGATCGCGCGAAAGTAAAACCGATCTTTTTCTCCGTTAAAAACGACCGTCCGAGCCAAGGACGCGTCTCCTGCTCGTTGTCCTCGATTATTCGAAAGATGATTTTTACGTAGTCGATTAAATTCTCGGCGAGGTAAATCGCAACCGATAATCTTGGGTGCAAATAGCTGCGGAAACACGACAGATGCGCCGTCACGAGTTCCGCGCGAAATCGGATAAAGAAAATCTCTCCACGATTTCGTCGTCGACACCTTGCTACGCCCTCGAAACGAAAGCCGTTCCTTTTGCATTTTTTGAGCGATCGAATTGGAAGGCGGTCGAGAGACCGCAAGAATCTCGGTCGTTGTGAGTTTAAACGTTTAAACGTGTACACGACCTCGACGGTACCGATGCGTTTTCTCTTTGTTCGAGCCACTTTGAACGTACTTCTCCGTGCCCCTGCCTCTAACCCTCGGTTTTCTAACGATCTTCGCTAACGCCCCGTTATTTTCGCCATTATTCATTTAATTTTTTTTTTCTGACAATGGAAAACAGACAGTCGGACGAACGCTCGATCTAACGATTTATCCCTCGGTTTTCTAACGATCTTGCCAATACCTAATTATTATTTTCGCCGTTATCTTCTCCGATTTATTCATTTAATTTTTCTCGAGAATGGAAGACAGACAATCGGATGAACGCTCGATTTAACAATTTACTCCCGGTTTTCTAACGATCTTCGCCAACGCCCCATTATTTTCGCCGTTATTCTTACCGATTTATTCATTTATTTTTTCTCGAAAATGGAAGACAGACAGTCTGACGAACGCTCGATCTAACGATTTATCACAGTATCGCGAAATCATCGGGAAAGTCGCGACGCTTTCTCGGCCGTAAGACGTTCCGTTCCCGATAGAATCCATCAGATTAATCCGTAGGTAACGAGATTAACAAATTGGAGCATGAACGGCTGACTCGAGGTCGATAGAACTTCTAATTCTAACCCAAGACGCTTCGAAATAATTCATGAAGTCGTGCTTGGATTCACCGATGTTCCACGCATCGTTAGCTCGACGTAGGCGAGGCCGTTCCAACGCGAATCGAGAAGAAAATCTCGTTGGAGTTGAAAGTATGATAGAAGCGCGAATACGAGGAAGATTGAGACACTGGAATCCAAGAGGCTTTGCTCGTATCAACCACGGGTTAAGTAAGAAGGCGTAATCGATTGATCAATCATAGCTCGATTATGCGATGGAAGACTCGTTGGAGTCGCGGAAACGTAAGTAAGATCAAGTAAGCGTGAAAACATCGGTGCAACGTCACTCGACACCGAGGCGAGCGTTTCATTAACGCGGCTGAAAGATGCGCGTTACGTGCTTTGTTATCGCTAATTCGTTTTGCGCGTTGTTCCATTCCACGATATTTGCATAGAGATCGATTATGCGTTTCTTGCGGTGAATTACGATTATTGCGCGTGACTCGGATGAGAGAGTCGTCGATCCCAGTATTACAAGGCAATGGGCACGCTTTGATTGATAAAGTTCTTCGAATTTAAAGGGTGACCAATGGGAATGTGTTAAAAGTAAATAGTTGTTATTTCGTAACAAATAGGCTAAATAAAATGAATTAAACGCCATTTTGTAGAGAAAACTTGACAATTTTATTACTATATATATATATGAAAGAGAAATATGATAATTTAATAATTGAAATTCACAATATAAAAAAAATGAATTTTTGCTTGCTAAAGTGTTGTTCATTGGAATTGATACAGAACTGCAATCGTTTGCAAAAACTTTGAAATACATTCTAAGATAGATGTAGGAATGCTGCGATTGTATTTTTTAATACTATTTATCAGCTCTGCGATGTTTTGTAACTTTCAACACATTCCCATTCGTCATCCTTTATATGGATTTATCCTTTCAATTTTATGCTTTGTTTCGATCGACGATGAGCTAAGATTTTTTACGAACAAGATGCGAGGATTTCGCGATTTTACGATGGTAGAGTCGCGAGAGTCAGACCACGTCGTATTCAAAGGCAAATTAGAAACAGTTTCGCATAGAAATTTATTCGAGTACGTACACATCGAACGTTTTTTACGGTACGTTACGACTTTTAAGTGAAATACAAAGAAAACAGTTATTTATCGCGTTATTGCAGTTCAACGAGGCGTTTCGTATCATGGAAGTATGTTTGAATTAATAAAAGTCTCTGAATTTACGCGGATCGATACTTTCAATTTTTTACATCGTATAAATCAACGACAAGCTTAGATTTTTTTTTGCGAACAAGACGCGAGGATTTAACGATTCTACCATGAGAGAGATGCGAGAGTCAATCCACGTCGTATTCAAAGGCAAATTAGAAACAGTTTCGCTACGACTCGTTACGTTAGAAATCGTTACGACTCTTGCGTGAAATACAAAGAAGAAAATTATTTATCGCGTTATACAGTTCAACGAACCGTCTCGTACCGCCGAAGTATATTCGAAATAACAAAGTTATCCGAATTTAAGCGGATCGATCCATTCAATTTTTTACATCGTCGTTTCTACATAAATCGACGATGAGCTAAGACTTTTTACAAACGAGACGCGAAAATTTAACGATTCTACGATTTAAGAGATGCGAGAGTCAAACCATGTCGTATTCAATATATACAAAAAATCAATATATAGAAACAGTTTCGCTACGACTCGTTACGTTAAAAATCGTTACGACTCTTGCGTGAAATATTGGGTTGTCCGGAAAGTTCGTGCCAATTTTAAAGAAAAATGTTTTCTTTTTTTTTAAGAAAAACATTAATTATATAATATACATAATTATTTATTTTATATATATAATAAAATATAGAATAAAAAATATATTATAAATAATAAACTAATAAATAAATTTTTTAAAAAACCGAAAATCGGCACAAACTTTCCGGACAACTCAATACAAAGAAGAAAATTATTGATCGCGTTATTGCAGTTCAACGAGTCGTCTCGTATCACCGAAGTATATTCGAATTAACAAAGTTCTCCAAATTCACTTGGACCGATCCTATCAATCTTCTAGATCGATTAAATCAACGATAAACATAAAATCGGATAGAATCGGATACATCAGTTAGAAAAAAAAAACACGAGGATTCGACGATTCCACGGTGAAAGAATCGCGATTTCAATCACGCAAAAGCAAGTAACTCGACGAGTTGGCCTGTACCCAATCTCCGCGTACTCTCGCGGAATCGAAGAAACGTTTCCCTTTCGAGATCCCCGCGGCCGACGACATTCCCTCGAATTAGGAAATCCCCGCGTTTGGTCGCGTTACTACGCATCTCGTAACCGACTCGATCGCAATCGCTCCAGAAGCGAACAGTCCGTCGTTGGAATTCCATCGACTGTCGCAGTCGCGATGCAAATCGTACGTAATCTTGAATGGCGTCGTTTCGATGGTCATTCTCGTAGAAATTTCGTGAACGAACAGCGCAAGAAGAAAAAGCTCGGGTCGCGGGCTTCGTGAAAGGAAGTACCGGAATTCGTCGGAGGAATATTTGCCGGATCGGAGGCGCGCCACGAACGGGCCACGCACAGCCTAGTGACCCACTTCGAGGCGACCGATTAAACGTCGTGGCGCACGACGGAGCGCGGATGCGTCGCGACGACGATGGCAACCTGTTTGCCTACACGTGAATTGTCCTTGGATTTTTGGCGTCGATTTATCCGCTTTTTCCCCCCGACACTGCGGCTTTCGGTTCACCTCGGAAGATCGCCTGCATCGCTGCAACGCGTCCGGCTGTTCTCGCTTTCGCGCGCTATACATCGATCAAAGAAAAACGTCTGCGTTTATTTAAAAAAAAATAAGTTTCTTAAAAGAGTCGCCGCGCGATTTTTTATTTCGTTCCATCGAAAATGTCGAGGTTTCGTAGAAACGTTTTTCCTTATAAATGTGTAAAGTAATTTAAAGTATGATCTATTTTTCACGTGATTTCCGCAACGATTTCCTTTTCGATGGAAGCTGGATTAAAATCATGGATCGCGATATAAATGGAAAAAATGCTTTCTAATTTCTTAAGGACGTTAACATGAAAATTTCGCAGAAACGTTTTTCCTTAGAAATGTGTAAAGTAATTTAAAGTATGATCTATTTTTCACGCGATTTCCGCAACGATTTCCGTTTCGATGGAAGTCGAATTAAAATCGTGAATCACGTTATAAATGAAAAAAAATGCTTTCTAATTTTCTAAGAACTTTAACATAAAAATTTCGTAGAAATGTGTAAAGTAATTTAAAGTATGATCAATTTTTCACGCGATTTCCGCAACGATTTCCGTTTCGATGGAAGTCGGATTATAATCGTGGATCGCGTTATAAATGAAAAAAAATGCTTTCTAATTTCCTAAGAACTTTAACATGAAAATTTCGTAGAAATGTGTAAAGTAATTTAAAGTATGATCAATTTTTCCCGCAATTTCTGCAACGATTTCCGTTTCGATGGAAGTCGGATTATAATCGCGAATTGCGTTATAAATGGAAAAAATGCTTTCTAATTTCCTAAGGACGTTAACAATCTTGCGCGCGATAAAAGGAAAACGCGGTAAGCCGTGAGAGTTTATAGTGCGTTTTCACGGAATTCACACGCGCCTGCTTTTTTTATTCTTATTACCGACTCGCTCTCGCTGAAGGGTTATCGAACGAGTTCGAGACAAAACGAAGGAAAAAACGGAAATGACGACTTTTACCTAATAACCGACGAACGAAAGTCCGATTTCTAAAGGTTCTAAAGATCGTCCGTATCAATTCGTTCTCGAAATTACACCTATCGATGTTCTACCTGTCGATGATGTCGGAAAAGCGTAATTATCTACGCGATACGAACAGTCGTCGTGTTAACTAAGATTTTAATTAAGTCTCGACGATTTTAATTCGTCGCTCGGCTAATATCGAATGGACTTACGATCTTCGCAATCGGACGATCGGTACCTTTCGAACTGTCCTTGTCGCTATTTCGATCATCCGGGTGAAACGTCGACCTCTGCGATCGATCAGCGACCGAATTTTGAAAGACTTCGCGATGGTGAATTTGCCGCGAACTTAGAACGTTACGAATCTCTCACTCGACTGCCATACTTTCACCGTCATCGATTTGGTCAGCCTACCAAAGCGGCAAATTCTACTCGACGTGTTCTACCAACTAGGTGAATTCAAGAATCGAAGTTTTTTTTATGTCCGCTCGAAGAGAGAAAGAAGGAAGTCTCGACCACGATGACGCGTTGCTTGCTAAGCAGTCGACCTACACCTTGAGCTTCGCCGTTAATATCGCGACGATCGAGACGCGCGCTGTATTTACATTGGCTTATTAGGTACAAGAAATGCATTCGATGGGCTCTTGAAACATCTCGAGTGTTCGTTGACTCTTTGATCGAGGTGACACCCGTAAGTGTCGAACGAGAGTCCTCTCGTATTGGATGTAACCTAAAAAGTTGCGAAGAGAGGAATGGTCGAACGTTTTGCTCTCAGACAGACACTTCGTCGGTCAGTTTCCCACGTTTGAGAAACGAATTGAAGTTAACGATTTGATGTGAGAAATCCTTTCGGAGTATTAAGCAATTTCAATCAAAATTGATAATAGGCAAGGATGAAAAATTATGTTTATTTACTCTCCTCGTCTAAATGCGCGTCGACCGTACCTAAAACGCATATTTTTTCGATCAAATGAATCGATAGGATCGTTTAAGACGATAAAACGCGGTAGTAAAATTTTGACCGAAATTGCCATATTATTTTTTTAAGCCATAAAAAGCCACCTTTAAAAATTACGAAAAAATTGAAAGCTGGTATTTTAAACGTTTTCTATACTTTCCAGAAGTTTCTTGACGTACTGAAAACGAATCTAAAGTCAATAATTCGATATGGACGCTCATCTCGGAGTGATAAGCAATTTCAATCAAAATTGGTAATTTGCAAGCATCAACAATTATTATTATTTAATTTCCTCGTCTAAATCGCATATTTTCTCGATCAGGTGGATCGATAAGATCGTTTAAGACGACAAAATTCGATAATTTCGATCCTTATATTTTAAAGAATCGCGAAAAATCGCGAATAAACGTTACTCTGGATGAATCACTTCTTCGACTATTGAAACGTGTCGATTCGAGTGCCTATATGATTTTACGATCTTGCTAAATCGTGGTTTATGCACGAAGTACCCGTCGTTTCGAAACGACTCCATGTTACCGACATCTTCGACGTAATTCTATTTTTGAGAAATTGGTGATTCTTGTCTGACTCTTGAATCTTTTGAAAAATCAGCATTGATGAATATAAGAAATCGCATTGACACGTAGAAAGTATCCAGAGAACGAGAATGAAACATTAACATAAACCCGTTGGCCCGATTCCCTAAATACACGCGACCTAAGCGAGAACACGTTGCAGGTAAGAGGAAAATCGTTAGCCTCTCGGCCTCGGTTAAGCGACCCGTTATGTATTCGAATAGTTCGATAATATCCTCGAAAATTGGTGTCATCGTTGGACGACGACGACGACTCACTAAAATGACGCGTGCAGTTGACGCAATTTCATCGTTTCGTAAGATGGATCCGTTTCGACAGCAGCCTTTTACCTTAATTTCTAATCTTATAAACATCCATTCGTTCTCTGTTTCACTATTTATCGTTAAATATATGACGTATCCAGAATTTATTGAATATAATTTGTTAAACGAAGCGCAATGAATGCCTCGCGACTTCCATTTTTTATCGCTAGATAAATTCGAGACTGACCGATAAAACATAAATCTAAATATAATAAGTTATTAAATATTTATCACCCATTAACAATGACGATTTCATTTTTATCGCGGTCCTAAAACGTTATTTATTTTGCTAATACAGTCGTGTAGATCGAATTGGTCGAACCTGACCAATTTTCGTCGCGATATCGACGACGACCTTCCTTTATATTCGCGTCGTTTGAAGTAAATTTATTATTTCTTGTAATAAATTCCTACGTTATTATTCCTATATTATTTTCTACATTATAAAGTCGACCGAATTAAGAAAATACGAGTTCGATTTCCATCGATTTTTATCGTTTCCATCGGTTTTCCTCGGCGCTTTCTTCCGTGCGCGGCTCTTTAAAAATCGAAAATATTATAATTAACCGCGTAAGGATCGTCCCGTGGCGACAGACAATCTCCAACGGAACGGTAATCGCTATCGTCCTTTTCTCCTATTTCGCTCTCCATTGCATTCGTAATTACGCGCGGCGATTGCTTACTTTCGTCGTTGCCCACCACTGTTCTATTTCTTTCCACCTCCCGTTTCGCACGTATCCGGTCAAAACGGATATTTTTGCACTTTCTAAGTCGACTAACGTCGAAGTGTCGACTCTTCTGCAAGGACTTCCTTCTCCTCCCTTTTCCTTCGACATAATGGTAACACGAGTCGTACGCTTCATCTTCCTTCTTTCGTTTAATTTTTTTAAGTACTTCCTGATGCAGATCAAAGGTTATTTTCAAGTTCATCCAAACTTAAAATTGCCTTAATTTCATGCCATCAGCGTTTGCCATGGTCGCTTTATATTTACAACGAGTTATGTACAATTTTTATTCGCTAGTACTTCGTAATCTAATGAAACTATTAAGTAAAAAAACGCGTTAAATCTCATCTATCGAAATAATCGAATCCATTTTCGGATATTAGAAATCTTCACGTCACCTTCATTGTTTTAATCTCTTCGATATTCGTACAAATTTTTCTTAATTCGGTGAAAACGTTGAACATAACATAAAATTTATATGCTATTACACCTGCTACTAAGTACGAAGACGAGGATACCCTAGACGAGGAACGTATTATGTACATTTCGACTTTAATTTCAAAACAATCAGAAATAACAATCAGAAAAAATTCTACGTCGAAAGGACGCGACATCGTTCGAAATTTCTCCTTCGAATTTCGAAGAAAATGAATTTCCTGAAATTACTAGGCCGTAACGTGAAACGATCGCACGATGTATCGACGTTCTTCGGGTAGCTTTCTTTCGTTTGGTCGTTGATACGGTCACGGTCGGCTCATCGCGACAAAGACCGTAATAAAATTATTGAAAAATTAATCGTTCGCCGGCCGACGATGAAATCGTTGTTTTCGAAGACTCGCGAGGATAAAATCGATCTAAGGCCGGGGATCTTTACTATGTACAATGTCTTGCGTTCGACGACGTAACAACGTAGAAATAGCGTAAGTACGTACTCACACCGGACGCAACGACAACTATGAGACCGTTAGTAAAGTAAGAAGAAAAGATACGGATTAATTGAAGATCAGAGAAAGTTGGTAGTGCGGTCAGTCGATAGAGTATAATATTAGGTCGGGAGTCGATAGCACAGAATATAAAATATGCATTGATACAAGGCGCATACGAAAAAAGGGAAAATGATGGAAGAGTGCCCAAAAACCTCCGAATCACCCAGACGAAGGAACGTATTAAACACTTCTGCACGATTTGTACGATCAATTTTCAATCGTTCTTTCTCATTTTTTCCGCTTTTTTTTTTTCTTTTTTTTTCACCAACGACGAAAGTAACAAAAATGACGTATCGCATTGGTAGATTGGAAAGCGAGTGGAAAGTGATCGTACCGTAACATTAAAATTGATCTTCGACGATCGAGCGGTATTCTCCCTTCGTAACGATGACCTCGTTCGATCAAATACGAATTACCGATATTTTATTTTCCTTGGTTTTTTGTTTTAATCGTGGAGAATTAATCGCGCGTGACAACAGTAGCGTACATAAATTATTTTAATGTCTCGCTTCATTATTAATAGCGTGTCAATGCCACGATTAATTTATTCTTCCATTCGATAAACGAAATCCCTTCGCTAGACGCATCAGTGTCACGCGAAATTTTTTCGTTTACCGAAAACGTTTTAAAAAAATTGTCACGCGTACGAACACTTACGCGAATACATATGGGAAAATAAATCGTACCGCTCGAAAGTCGATCACCTCGTTCGCTTTGAAAGCTCGATGATTCGCCATCGTCGACGGCGAAAATCATTTCGAAGCGAAACATTTTCGAAAGAGGTATCGTCAAAAAATCGGCCATTTTTTTCATCGATCTCGTATACCTTGATCGAAACACGCACGAGGCTTCGAAATACGTATATATGCATACTCTATGTAGGATCTACGTAAATACACATTTGTACAGAAACAAAGAATAAGCGAAACTCGAGAAAAGCCATCGATGTGCGAGATGCACTTTTCAAGCGTTTTCCAAACTTTCGTTATCCTTCTTTTAAACGTAGTCGACGATTCGTTCGATCTCTATGTCAATTTCGTCCAACACCGAAGGCAAGACTGCCTTCCTAAAAACCGTAAAACCGCCGTTTAATTCGTCATCAACGAAAATAAATTCTCCGTCCGACGTAACGCGAACGCACGAGCTACCGACTCGATCTGCATCGAGATTTCTTGATAACGCCAGTTGACCGGCACGATCCGGCTGTACTCGTTTCTGCGATTCAACGCGATCCCACGATCGTCCGTACGAAGAAGAAAAGCGTACGTAATCTCGAAAGGAAATTTTAACAAGCGCTCGAGCTTGAAATCCGTTGGAAAGGCGCGTTTCTTGCGCTCGATTTAAACGACGCGCGACGAATCCTCGACCACGTTCAAATGCTGTTTCATTTTCACATCCTTTCGTGTCATTTTTTTTTCTCTCGTTCTCTTTTTTTTACTTCTTACCAACGACCACGAAGAGGAACAACGTCGTTGCGATCTTCATACTGGTGAATCCAGCTTTCGATCGTCCGGTACGCGAAGTCCACGAAAGAAACACCTGCGCGTTGTTTCGATCCTCGCCTAGGAATTCGTTCTTTTTTTTTGGAGACGCGCGCCTTCAACGCGTCACGACGATTTCACGAACGCGAGGGGAAACGTGCGATAAGACGCGCGTTTTTCCGTGGACTGATCACCTCGTGGAACACGGCGATTCTCGAAGGCGAGCACGCGACCACTTTCAGATCCCGTCTGGTCACCACAGCCAGTGCCGTCGAAAGATCGTGGCGCCTCGAGGATCGCCTTCGTTACCGCGGTCATACGGAATCAGAAACGAACCGCTGCCATCCTCCTTCCATTCCTTCTGAAGCGTTTACGTTTTTATCGTCGTCTTCCATCCTTGGAATTCGCTTTCAGAGAAACACTAACGCATAATAGCTTCCATCCTACCTCCTACTTGACTTTCGTTCGAATTCTGCCCTTTTAAATTCCATTTCGATTTTTCATCATGTTCGTCTTCGTTTTATTTTAATTGTTCGTTGTGATTTAACACTAAACGTACCAAGAGGGGTCAAATGACCTTTTCCAAAAATCAAAATAATTGTTTATTATAATTAAATAATATTTTAATACAATATAATTGTTTAATATAATAAAATTATTACATATAGAAATGGGAATATATGTTGTACATTATTTCCTTCGATAAATTAACTTTTTTTCTCCAAAAATCAACGTCAGTTTCGTAAGGAATTATTTAACCGCTTACGGTATGATTAGATATACGAAAATGCCGGTACGTTTAGTGTTAATTTTCTCTTTCTTTCGATATCATCACGCAGAACAAAGAAAACAAGTTTTTATTCGATTTATACGCGTGAAAGTAGTCATAGATTTATCTCGAGTCTTTCTTCGATCGTGGTTATTCGTTTTCTTTATTTTATTTTAAACAATGTCAGAAAATGAACAGGCTATTTTATGAACTTCGATAAAATTTGTTCTCGAACCTCGAAAAAATGCGGATTGGCTTGCCACGAGAGATCGAAAATCTAAATCGTAGGTCATCGACGAGTTAAAAAGGGGCCTGTCGGGCCCATCACTGCCGTGGTTCAATCGCGGACGATTCGTGCTTGGCGCAAGGCCGACGTGCGATCATTGACGAGTTAAAAGCTGGTGCGGTGCCGATGACCCACTCGGACGAAACGATAACGGGACCAACGTGCGTTCGTCCGAAGAAAGACTCGAGAATCGATCGTCCGTCCGTCCGTCCGTCCATCCAGGAAGATCTTGGATCGAAAAGATCTTTCAATCGATCCGCAATCGATGCATTCGCAATCTCCTTTCGAACGAATATGAATGAACTTCTTTCTTGGACGAAATATTTAAATTGAAAGCAAGGATACACGATCGAGAAATCGCGATTAGATCAGTTAATTACTACAACATTTTTTTTAAAATTGCGTCGCGTTAAATTGTACATAATACGCGTGCTTATCGACGATTTTTATCATTTCTTACTTCGAAATAATTCGATGTGTACGCTTAAAAATTTTTCTTACTACTTCTGCACGTGATTGGAAAATTGCAGCGACATGTTTCGAGGGAAATTCTTTTTTCTTACAGAGTAACGAATCTTTGTTTATAATCTCCTGAAATATCTGTTCTTCATACTTTAGCAAACGTAACGCGTATGACAGGGTAGTTCGAGATAAACTTCAATCGAGAATCATTGGATAATTTGCGAACGCACCTGCAGATTCGTCGTAATTGTCTCGTTGGGTTTCATTGTTCGGAGAAAGTTATACGTCGCATGGAAATTGGAAGAATTTTTGCTACTACGGCATCTTTACTAGCGTAACTTCGGTGATGCAATAGCGCGTTTCGTAGCTGATTAATTTTACGGCAAGGTATCACCTTTTACTTCACGGGTGAAAGAAAACTCTCGGTAGAGCGCACTAGATTCGAGGAGATTATCGTCGATTTCCGAGCGTTCGAACTCGCATTCACAATCGCTGCCTTAACAGCCGCGAAGGAGCACGTCTCGATGGACGTGATTCACTTTCATCGAATCACGTGGCTATTTCGGTCCTAGAAGGTACCATTATGCACTTGACCATGCGAAGGCCAAGCGCTGATGGGTCAAGGTGCGTCTATCGCATTGATACTTGATCGCTAGCAACGAAGACTCAATCCATCATCCTTCTTTTCGGCGGCAACGAAGATGCGAAGTCGAATGAATATTTATCCAAAGATCCCCTTGAGCGATTTCCTAATAATTATTACAAATAACGTTACGTCTTGTAGAATCAAACGCGTAAGAATCCACGAGACGATTTTTCAGCAAAACTTGCCTTCCATTGATTCACGGTAACTTTGACAATACGATTTTCCCACGATCTAAATAATATTATATTTTACGGAGGAATATACCAACGAAATATCGATGTAAATTTATTCATTGAGCGATACAAAAATGAGGTCCACGTCTAATTAGGGCTACATTTAGGAATAATCGAAAAGTGCGCTTCGTGGTATCGATTCGTGCTTCAAATATTTGTAATAAAAAAGAAAACTGTTGAAATTACAATTTTATTGATAGGACATGAAGACATCGTACCTCTTAAAGACAATAGGTAAGGAAATTATACGGAAACAGTCATTACAGCTCATTAACATCACAAAAGTCTACTCAAAAGGTTCTCTCTTATGCGAAACGCGCATTAACGAATGCGCTATAAAATCTTTCCTAATTACTATATATATATATATATATATAT
>JAITYT010000373.1:891114-903532 GCA_025433975.1 Liostenogaster flavolineata
GATCCGAAGAACGTCGTTATTCGAGCGACATCGAGGCGTCGAAAAATGTACTCGCGACCGGTAGGAAAATTATTCCGTCGTTGCGACACCCAGCCAACTTTCTGTCGTTCGTCAGGGTCGAACGGAAAGGTAGAAGTCCACGATCTCGAGATCCTGATTTCTTTGACTCGGATCAATTAATTCAGTTAAATGAATCTAATGAAATAAGATACACGGTATCTCGATTTCTCCAAATTATGCGCAATTTTCTCGAACGTCTCGACCTAATTATAGCAAGAGGATATACGCAAAACGTACGAGCGAATATCGCCTTCGAAATTCGTCGCGATAGAGCGCTGCACTTTTTTCCGTATTTTTGTTTAAGCCTCGATAAGAGCAGCGTGTGCCAAATTCGACCATTTCGTAAAGACGTAATCGGTCTCGCGCGTGAAGATAAGTCGTCAAGGCGGCCGTCTTCCTCGAGAAACGAAAGAGAAACGAGCCTCGTTTTATCGATGATGGATTACGTACGGGTATACGTGTTTGTGGGTAAGAATCGCGAACGAAACAAGAAACTTTGGCTTCGTCGAGCTTCTCGATGGCCGTATGATTCTTTTTCTTTTCGGTTTCGCTTTCTGTCGAACTCTGGAGAATCATCCAATTCCAAACAAATTCGAGATTCGATCTGGCTGAAGGTCTGGACGAAACTTTCGAAGTGATATTAAGAAGAAGAAAATATTAAATAAAAAATAATTAAAATAAAAATAAAAAATTTCAATTTTCCACCTTCAGCCATTTTTCCGCGATCTCTCGATCTTGCGCATCGATCGGTTCTTTATTACGCGTCGGATCCACAGCAGAAAGACCCGAAAATTCGAAGGGTACGAATTTGCCTTTCTCAGCTGTTTCGACGCGATCTATCGATCTTTCGTATCCCTCGATTCGAAGTAAATAGCCGATCGGATTTAGCGAAAAGACAGCTCGAAAATTTCAAGGCAAGCTTTCGCCTTTGTCGAACTGTTTCGCCGTGATCTCCGAATCTTTCCCATCGCCCTTTACCTATCTACAACAGTCCAACGTGTCCCGCGTTATCGTCGAGCGACCGAGGTCGAAGGTTGCCGAGTATCGTGCTGGTATACCTCCCCTAGGAGGACGCACGAATGATAAAGATAACGCACGAGCCGAGGACGAAGCGGACTCACGCTAACTTAATCGTTTCTCGGAAAGCGGAGAAGAAGAAGGAGAAGAAGGAGAAGACGACAAATATTACGCGTTGCTCGTTTCGAGACCCGCACCCCTAGATTAATTCGCGAAAGCGAAGTCATCGATGATAAAATTTTAGTCGAGAAGCTCGTGCGACGCTCGGTTTTAATCGACGTGGACACGCCACTCGACGTCTCGTAGACACGCGTGTGTCGTCGATGCTTAGACGAGGCCGTACGATATTTAATGTAGGCCACACGCCATGCCATCGATGACCTTATCGACTACTGCACTGAATCAGCATCCGGTGGACAGGAGCGAGCGCGCGGAGATCGAGACGCGTGCTCACTAGCACGTAGAATTTTTCGGTGTACTTTCAAGCGAAAGAAATTTGCCCGAGCGAGTCGAGGCGCGTCGGCTTTCCAGCGTTGCCTCGATTCTCGCTCCAACGTGCCTCAGGTGCCATTCTTCAGTTCAAAGATGCTTCGTAGAAGTATTAATATTAATTACTAATTACATTGGATTCTAAATTAATTTCAATTAACTTCAATTAATTAAATATTAATTTAATTGGACGTTCATGCGTTGGACTTCACTGTAACGCAAAAATTGCCAAATTTTGCTCGTGCGAGGTCCTTTGTCAATTTTCGAGGCGAAAGAAATTCGACCGAACTCGAAAATTGACGCGTCTCGACACGATCCGCGCTCGAACACGCTTTTGGTGCGATTCGTCCGTTCGAAGATGCCCTGTAGAAGTATGAATATAGATTTGATTGGATATTTATGCGTTGGACTTCTCAGTGACGCAAAAATTGCCAAAATTTCACTCACACGACGCGTCTTGTCAATTTTCGAGGCTCGTCGACTCGTTCATTCGAAAATGCACCATAGAAATAAAAATAAATAAAGTAAATCTTTATCTCCCGGATTCCCCTAAGGGTCACCGTACTTCTCATCTAATCTTCCTTTATAAAAGTATTAACATCGATTTAATTGGATATTTACGCGTTGAACTTCACAGAGACGCGAAAATTGCCAAAATTTTGCTCACGCGAGGCTCCTTGTCAATTTTATTTGTCGAGGGTGCCACAAAGCACCTGTCGCGACTCCGCGCAATCTTCGTCGTGCGATCTGCGAGTTTATGGTTAAAACACGATGTAACTCGTCTCGAGTACGATCAGCTGTCGTCCTGGAATCTTAATTGCCTTCGTGGTACGAGCGAGTCGCGGTATCGATTCATCTCGAACGGAAGGAAAAGCGTCCGCGATTTAATCGCGATGCCCGCAAAGCTCGAGTCGAATATTTCCGTCGCGTCTTTGCGTCGTTGAAGGGCGCATCGATGTTTCGATCGAGGAGGATCGAAACCCGCTTCTTTCCCCAAAACTTGGCAAAATTGGACGAGAAACTTCGTGGAAACTTCTTGATAGAATTTCTTCGCGCTTCTTCTCTCGTTTTGTCTCTCGTCGAGAGGAAAACCAAGGCAAAGATCTTACGAGATTCGATCGGATGCGAATCTTATCAAATTGGCGAGTCAATTTGGGTGATCCATCGCGTCCTCTTCCTTGTCTTCCTTTGACAACTCGGACTCGTTTCGCCGTATCAGCGACATTCGTACGCACGAGCGCTCGTAGCTACGAGCAGTCGAGGTGCAAACAGCGGCAAAATTCCGTGATTGGACGGTGTACCGCGCGTAGGAGGTGAACGTGCTTTTCCTATCGTCGTATCTTGAGATTCGATCGAACACGTCGTCCTTGTCACGCGCGGCTTTGCACCTTCGCAGGGACTTGGGAGCTCTGCTTTCGCCTTGCGAAGATTCAAATCGCTTCGATGACTTTAAGTGGCTACGCGACGAGTAGTAATCGAGAGATCGTGCGTTCGAATTGCGAAGAAATTGCGAAAAAATCAAGCCGATCGATTTACCGTGGATGTTTACGACTGCCTGATGAAAATTGAAGTTCGTTTGGGTTCCGTTACATCGGGAGGAAACGAGGGCAATTTTAGTTCGCTTGAAAACGATGTAATTCGCGTGTAATTTGTATCGTTCGATCGCGAGGATTTTATCGTTAATTTTGTACTTGTAACGCAATTTCTTTTTGTTTTTCTTTTTCTTTTTATTTTTTTCTTCGTTTCTCGTCGACGACTCGTCGAGTCGGACAATATCGCGGATTTTAACGCGAATGAGCGATAAAAAAAATAATACGAGATGAAAATGTTCGTCTTATATCAGTTAATTTTAATCGCGAGCGAATAAATTTCTGGGTAACAAGGTAGACGCGTATTTTCAGGGATCCTCGCGATCTTTCCGTCACAAATTATAGTATAGTGCGAATAACGAATCGTCTCACGCCTGGCCAAAATAAACCGCGAGTCTAGCATGCGAGCGCTAGGTGAAAACGCGTATTATAACTTTCATACGTTCACACGAAATATCGCATCTAATTTCGACGTGACGAACATCGGAGAATTTATGCTCGGAGGCAAGAAAAAATACTCGTAGCGCTCTCTCGACGATGCTCGTGGATCCGGTGCATTTTACGATCAGAAGCCGATGCAGCTTTATCGCGCGCGAACGTTTTTCGAGGTGAGATTTCGCGTTTCCGCGTTAAAACGATGAGTAAAGGAACGGACATATAATAATGCTATACTTTAAACGAGTAGAAAAATGATACGACTTTTCTCCGAGCGAATGCAGATTCGGCCGATTTTAATCGATTTCTCCCAAGTGTTAAAAACCGATCGAAAGCAATCGATCTTCTTCGAGTGACACTTGGAAATTTTGGCCAGATCGAAGACGAATCGATTTTTTCCAAGTATTTAAAACCGATCGAAACGAACCGATTTTTCTCCGAGTGACACGTGGAGATTTGTTCGAATAAACAAGAATTTTGCGGCTCTATCCCAGGTACGAAAAATCGATTGAATCAAATTTTAGTCTCCGGAGAATCGTCGATAACTCTATTTACATTCGTTCGAAGGTTTAACGCGATTAAAAACGACGCGAATCTTGTCATCCTCGATGATTTGTCGACGATAAGTATTACGTGACCATTCACTGCCCACTTGGATTCCCGATATCGAACGTGCCGATCGAATAATTGTCGTCAATAAGAATTTAATTTGGCCTCTCGCGTTTTCTTCACGAAGGACGACCACTAATTCGGCCGGATTAACGCCATTGAGACGATTCACCAACGAATTACGTAGTGTGCTTTCTAAGAATCGTTCGCGGTTATCGATAAAGGTTCGTCGTTCGTGTTATTGGAGTTGATAGTGCGCGTCTCGTAGCCCAACACACCGGGCAACGGCGACTTTGATCCGTGATAAAAATTTCTGACACAGCGACGTTTCTCCTTCCTTAATCCTCTTAGCGCGACGTTCTGCCAGCGATACTAGCGACAAATACGAAAGGTAATGTAGCGTTTATTAATATATATTGATGATTGAATGGGATAATCGAGCAGGCGGCGGTCGAATAATATATGAAATATTTTCTTATAACAGAAATAGTAATAACTGATACTAATTTTAATAAACGCATTCGACGTCATACGTCAGTTTTTACGCACGGTTTGCACTCAGTCAAACGACTGCCAGATTACAAAACTACAATACACGTACATACGTACATATATACACACAGTTTGTTTGTTTGCGGTTACTACGAAAACTCAACGCTCACATTCGCACTCACGCGCACTTCGTGTGACAAAAGTCACGTGCAATGCAGGTGAGTGCCCTTAAAATGGCAAGCCAAGGGTTTAATCGGTCTAGGGTTAGAACGTCTACACTTTACAGTAATTTAATAAAATGTATCACTTCAGAAAAAAAGTTATTATATTTATTATGGTTTTAAATATCCATACGCGGTCGATATAATAAACTATAGCGCTTTTAACTGGGGTTCCACGTATGAGCCGATAAATCAGCCCGCTGAATTTTTCGCTCGAAATGAAAAAACCCATATTTTTACGTACTCGCTCGTATCGCGCGCGTATCGGTCGCTTCTCGACCCTGACACTGTTGATTCTGAAAAAAAATTCTAGATAACGAGCTGGACTCGTAAAAACGAGGAAGCGAGCCACGAACAACAAATCCATCGACGAAAGCTTCGAATGAATTCCTTCGAATGAAATTTACGCGTGCCTTCGGAGAGAACTTGACGTATCGCGTTTTCTCGTGCTTCTATTTCGATCTCGGTGAGTGACGTTGCCGTGCGGAGATACCTCGTAAAAAGTCTCGAGTGCGGCACGCGTATAATATAATATTGTGCGTATAAGTAGTCGGTAGGAAAACAGGGCGGACACGAGCGGAGTAAAAACGGCGCGAGCTGGCGCGAGTGGTGGTAATCGCGATCGGTGCGATGTAACGCAATTATTTAGGGGATCGCTAACGAAAGGCGTGCTTGTAGTCGTAAATTTTATACCGACGGACGAGAGAGACGCGCGATAAAATACGAGACTCTTGTCGACTAGGTAAGGGGGAGCAACGAAGCGCGATGATTTTCGCGGCTTGTCCGTGCCTCGAGACGCGAATCGGCCCAATGAAAAGCCTAGACGTTCCCTTGAGACTGGCCAAAGTTGCCAAGTCGATAGAGACGCTCTCGAAACGTCCAGTTCGAGACACGAAACGTCAAAGCAAATTCAAACGCAAATTCAGACGCGAGAGACCGTCTGTGTTCCCTCCGTGTCAAAGACGGCCTATTTAAACTCGCGCGATGCCCTTCTAGTTAAGGCAACCTCTACTCCTCCTACTTCTCCTTTTTCTTCTTTCCTCAACCGTTTCTTTTTCTCGCTTTTCGTGACCTTTCTTCTCGGAAGCCGACCAGCGCAGAAATCCCCTTCGTTCGGGTCGTTTTCCCCCGATGGAAAAGCACTCGCGTTATCGCATGGCAATTCGATCCGAAAAGGACGGTCCGTGGTAACCTAGGGAAACGTCGAATTTTACCGATATTCTTCTAACCAGGAAGCTTTAAGAACGATGGATCAGTTTTTATAAAAATAGGAGCAATTAAACGTATAATGAGGTATAAAGAAAAAAGAAATCGGGAAGAGCGTTTGAAACCGAAGGTCGGAAACTCGAGTGCACAGATACGTCGTGTTTTTAGAAAATGTGAAGAACAGTGAAGAAATGACAATTGGAAAACAAATAACATAATCAAAAATTTACATTTTCTTCGTTCGTAGAAAGGGTCTGCAAGAAAAACAAGACAATGATGTTAAGAATGTTGCAAATGTTTAACTTTGTTTAAAATGCTTTAAAAATTGCATCGAGATAAATAAACAATCATGCCAAGTTTATAATGTCGAATAGTTACGTTTTTACTACTGAATTTTTGTTTTATAAATTATGTTTATAACGTTGAGATAAAATAAAATAAATCCTGCCTTATTTCAATCAATATACGTTAAATTTTCAGCTATATGGCAATTTTTCTAGTTACAAAACGAACTACATTTTTGATAGTTTGCAGCGTCTGATGAAATATTCGAGCGTAATCCATCGGTGGTGCACGCCGCCTGATGGGAGACTCCAGCGTGACCGTGTTAAATCTCATAGCAGATTATAGAATGACCATGAGCATGTGATTTTATATAACAACTATATTTATTATTATTTGTCGTTGCACGTTGAGAATAAGGAAAATATTAGATCTATCGGAAAGTTCTGTCGGTTTTGAATTATAAAAAACCTAAAAAAATTTCATGTTGAAACTTGAGACGATCTTATTTAACGGGACTTTCCGGTAGAGCTAATATTAAATACTTTCGCGACGCCCTAAGAAAGACACGTGATTTTGGTATAAAGGTTAACGTGTTAAAGACTTACGGATTGCACTGCAAGTGTATCCAGCCCTTGAGAATTCCTTTCTTGCTTCGCTCACATTATTCGCGGGCACTTACACTTCGAGCTCATTTCACTTCACTTCACTACGCGGACCAGACGAAATTACGAGTAATATTCCGTGGATGCTTTCGCATCGACGATCGATAAGGAACTGACATCGTAGAATTACCTCTAAGTCACCTAGACTCGGCCGAAAATCAAAACATAAATATGTGCTCTTCGAGCGTTGTTCTATCAAAACAAAAACATGGAGCAAACGATATACCAGTTGGACGAGTTTCGGTGTTACGTAACGTGTAACACATATATACGTCTTAATAAATCATAACAAAATTGTCAACACTCTACGCAAAGTATGAAATTTTATCACACGATCGAAAGATCTTAAAATTAACGTGATTTTGATAATTATTAGAATTACATGCAACGATAACGACGCGATATCGCTTTCCTCGTCGCCTTTTAATGTGAGTTTCTATTTCAGTAAGGATATTTAAAACATCGAAAAACATTTGGAACTAATTTTAGACGATTCTGACTAATATCTTGTTTACGTTAAAACGCCACGCTGTTGCGCAATGTATAATGTTTTTTTTTTAAATTAATTTAAAAATACGGAGGAAGCGCCATAGAGCCAATTACGAATACGAGTGCGTCGATCGAGACGTCAAAGACCGCACTGAACGTCGGCGAATCGTAAGAGAGACGGATACAAAAGACCGACTGTTTCGAGTCATCTTGATACTCTTGACTCCTAGGGATCGCGAGTCTAACATCGTCGACATTTTCTACTGTCAAAAACACTCGATTACACGGAAACTCCATTCCCAAATGACGTAACCAAGATGACGGAAGTCAGTCGGTCGACATTTCCGACATGAAATACTGCTGATCGCTAAATTTCTCGCTCTGGTATATCCTATATTCTTTGTGTCTCCCTAAGGACCGTAGGCTATTGACCTTACGCCAAGGACATGAATTCAAGAGACCCTAAAAATACATGGATCTAATTTTAAGGAGTCTGTAACACGAAACGAATATAGAAAAATATTATACGAAAAAAAAAACGATCGTGAGTTAATTCGATTAAAAGAGAGAGAGAAAGAAAAAGATCGAAGAATTAAAAACTTCTACGATTTAAACACGTCGTGTCATGAAAATTCATTACTTCGTCTACATTCAATTTTTCCATGTGTTTGTTAATAATAATAAAAAAAAATATCTTCGTCGAAATAACGAGGATTTCGATAAGAAGCGAACCAAAGACTGCGTTAAACGTCAACTTATCTCGGAGGTTTCAAGCGACGCTGTATCAAACTTTCGGGCTCTTTCGAATCGTTTATCTTTTTTATGATATTATTTAACAAAAGAGGCCACACGCCATCCGTCACTGTCACCTACTTACGGGATAAATATTACGTTCATGTTTTATTGAGGACTAAACGGAGGGCGATGGCGATCCGACTCTCAGATCGCTCGAACTCTGCGTATCCTCGACTGGATGAAGCGTAAGAAAAAAAAACGGATGACAGTATTTGTTCGCGATCAATTCGACGCGTCTCGTCCAGAATGAAAAGAAGCAGCGGTTTTGGCCACGTGGTTTCTTTCCCGGTATTTTAAAACCGATTATCACCATGTCCATGGGTTTCGATTCTTTTTAACCCTAGATTCATAAACATGCATGAGAGATAGGCTATTCGTAAACATTCGTCTCTCAGACGAACACATTATATTATATCGATGACTTTTACTCTATAGAATACAAGGAGCGATAAAACACACTTTAAATCTGAAAAATCATTTATTAATCCTTAGAGTGCCATGGAGAATTGCCTAATTTCATGCGTAAATTGCCAGGCTATTTTACATTTTTTTTAATTATATTTTAATTTATTATATATAGATATATACAGATATATTTAGATATAAACCTATAAATTACATTTATGGCTTTTAAAAAAAGAGTCGCTCACAGCGACGTTGGCACTTAAAGGTTTACACGTTAAGCGTCACGTCGGTCCCTGGGGACCGGCATCTGACTATTCGTTTACATTGCTTTGCAGAAATGGCTTACAGTAAACGAAGTTTGGAACTAGTCTGAACGAACTAGCGAGGCGTTTAACGTGTTAATCATTCATTTTCTGATCACTTTAAAAATACAAGTGTTTACGTATTTCGGGCGGTCTGTGAGACGAATGTTTATGAATCTAGGATTAAATCGATGATTCGATGTGGCGCTAAACGTCCTCGGAGCTATTGTTTCGGATTATAAGAAAGACATCGTAAAGGTGTCGACCTGTGTGCGTGGGCAAATCGTTCCAATTTCTGTCGTCTTCGCGCGAAGCAGTCGGAAAAACGACGTATCGAGTTTGAACATGCTTAATCGGTGACACGAATGTACCTTTCAGCAGGTGACGTACCCGATGATCGTCCGTTGTATGCTGGCACTTTGGTTGGCTGCATTGGCACTGACGAGTTTACCAGTATTTGGCTTTGGTCTTTACTACAAAGACGACCATTGCGTAAGATATAGAGAAGCTACCGAGGCCGGCGATGTTGCGTACGCTTACGTGTGGTTCGTTTTTGGTGAGTATGAGCGATAGATCACGATAAAAAGGAGCGTATTTTAAATTAATCGACATTGATGCGAAGTGAAGCCATGGCTGAACCACGGAAAACGTTTCAAGATGAAAATGTTCGATGATGAAAGTCGCGATGAACATCGTAACGTCGGAACGTTCAACACTGAATCTGATACGTTTCAAAGGTTACATTTCGTGAAAGTGGACCTTCCGTCTCTGCAAATCGCGTCGATCTCAACCGCTTGCCTGATTTGCCCGTGATAGACATGAACATCGTAATATAAATACACACAAGCAAATTTTAAGATTTTTTAATCAAAGTATTACGTACGATTTTCTGCAATTTTTTATTTTTCCTGCTCGTAAACGTATCGATAGAACGGAGGAAGGAAGAAACCTGACATTTTCCGAGGGGAAAAATTAAAAAAAAAACCATTAAGCAAGTGGTTAGTCAACACTAAACGTACCAAGCGGAATTGAATGGCCCTTTTCAAAGTTTACTTTAATCGTTTATATCGTTCATAAAAATGTAAGTACATGTTCGACTATTTTATTGTTATGCGTTGTAAATTATTTCCTGACAATCTTTTCACGACTTACGGTACGATCAGGTATACGAAAATGTCGATACATTTAGTGTTAAATTGAAATCAGACAAGAGGTTCATCGTACCAAAGTTGAAACGACACGTTTTAACATATTAGAGACAGAAGCATCTACCTCGAGCAATCTAATCCGATTTAATCTAATCTAATCTGATCTAATTCTCCATATAATTGCAATACGGAAATAACATCGATGCTTTTTCAGGTTCACCAAGATGCGTCGAGATTCTCAGGTGCAAAAATTCGCACCGTTCGATGCGTCGGTGAAATTGATATTTTCCTCCTTTTCTTTCCTATCGTTCGCAGGTACGGGCCTCTGTCTGTCCATCGTCTGGTGCAATTTGGCTGTTTCGAGGGCGCTCAGTAGACTTGGACGGCGCGCGGGAGCACTCAGACGCATCTCGAGGGCTTCTTCGAGAGCGAAACCACTTTTGACTGTGACGGGTCCCCCGCCGGAAGTCGTTGCGACCGCGGAAGAGAGGGCATTCGCCAAATTGATGGCCGTGCTGTCGATTTCCTTCGTGGTGTGCTGGATGCCGCAAATGGTAAGAATATCTCAATCGCAACGAAATGCGCGAAACTCTAGCGCTCGTAGGAAAAATAGTCGAACGTTCCATTTATTTTATTATTATTTCTCCCCCATGAAAACAGCCTAAGCTAGAAATTATAGCAACGTTATCGTAAATCGAAACTTTTATGGACGGCGAACTACGAACGTAACTTTGGCTCGTTGGAAGGGAGCGCGCGGCGATAGAACAAACAGTCCCGACAAAAGATTCTAAAAATGAACGGCGGACGACGACCTCGTGTATCTGTCCTGCGCATTATCAGTGATCGCGCGTTGATACTCGAGAAATTCTTCCTTTTGAAGTGCTTTCGAATGGAAATCGAACGTTTCTAAGGCTATGCGTCGCTTCGAGATCGCGGATCACTGCCCGTACGAAAAGGTCGCTCGTTCGTCCTGTAAAATATTTCAAGGGGGAGAAGATACGTTTCGGAACGCTTCTTACGAAGAAGAAAAAGTTCCACAGGAATTTTTTCTTATATCTTGCCTTCCATCGACCCTTGAAAACGATTTACGGATCGGACGTTTCTCTCGCGTCGAATGGAAACGTCGTCTCGTTGCATCCAATTCAAATAGAAATGTTCAAGATGCATCGATCATTCGTATCTATTCATCAAAGTGGCTTCAAATTTCTTCTTTTAACCTTTTTTTATCTGATCGAATTCAAATCGAAATTTGTAAGATGCATCGTGTATGCAAATCCAGTCATCGTAGCTGCTTAAAGTTTCTTCTCGACGATGTCACCGGTTTCTTAGAATTCCGAATCCTACCATCGAAATTTTGTCAAGCTTCGTTGTTCGTTGCGAAACGAATCTCGTTTATCTCGTGAAACCGCTGGAAAAAGCTCACGGGACGATCGGAGGCGTGTTCGTACCGACATAGCCACTATAATTTCGCGCTAGGAGGAAAACCTTATCGCCCGAACGACCTCCGTATTTCCCAACTTTCCATCCGCTTTAACCCCGCTACCTGCCATGAACTTCCTATCGAAAGGACACCGTGTACGCGACACCGTAGGAACGAAACGAAGAATAACTGCCTATCGGGCGTGTAAGTAAACGCTTTACGCGAGACCTTGACATTAAAGCGGCTCTTTCTAACAATCCTCGTGTAATCTAACCAAAATCCGCTACATTTCGTAAGGACACGTCCTCGTAAAGGTTCCGAGAAATTGAGAAATTTATTGTTCACGATAAATCGGTGATATCTTCGTAGTAAGAGACTAAGAAGATTCAATGCCGAGAAGCAATCCATACGAAAAATCTCTTCCAAGGAATTCCACTGCTAAACACGATGGTCAACTTACAAGGTGCAATTTCTACTCGAACTTCTTCGTTAATGTCGCGATTAATTACGATGACTTAACCGATCGATTTTAATTCTCTGTATAAAAAATGAAATTTTATTTTGTACTAGAAAAAAACAGGAGTTACTTCTTTGCCAATCCAATCGATATGCCAAACATATCAGATTGTTCGGAAAGTATTGGGTTGTCCGGAAAGTTCGTACCGATTTTGAAGAAAATTTTTTTCTTTTTTTTGAAGATTAATTTTTTCTGAAGAAAAAAAACGATTATATAATATATATAATTATTTATTATATATATAATAAAAAATATAATATAAATAATAAAATAATAA
>JAITYT010000373.1:952904-963656 GCA_025433975.1 Liostenogaster flavolineata
CCTTGCGACACGAGCGCGCGCCTTCGCGACCTTGTTACGCTTCGAGAAATAGACGCGCTCCTCTCCGTTCGTTAAGCAAGACGGAAGAATTCGATTCTGCGGTATTTCAATGGCAGAAACGTTTTTCTTTGTGAAACTACCCGAAGAATGTAAATATCCAGTTTCTCCACTGGAAGGAAAACGTGATACAATACTTTTTTTCCGGGTCTCTCGAATCGATGATACAAATCCAGTAAGGACGATCACATTAATAGCATTCATTAATTTCGTCGACTCGATTTACCTCTTAATTTTACGATTCGTCCACTCGAAGGTGTAAAGCGAATAGAAATGCAAATCTATTTTCCGCCGTCCTTTGCATGCCGATTTCCACGATCTCCCGTAGGACGCAGGATCCTTCGGGAGTCCTTCGATGATCCACGCATAATTTAATCTTCAAATGTTGTAATTTAGTTTAATAATTGTAATTTAGATCGCAATTGTGGGCGACAGGCTAAACAGGAAAACGAATTTCGGAATGACTGGACTCTATGGAACGACTTAAACCTGAGGTACGTCGCTGTAAAATACGTGCGATGACGAAGGCCGAACAAAAATAAAAAACAAAAAAAGAAAAAGAAAGAAGAGAAAGAAGAAAATTAAAAGACGCACGACGGAAGAATTGCGTCGACGGTTGCATTGACGTTAAGCATGCATCGTACGAATGCGTACGCGCATATCTTCACTGCTTGGAAAAATTCTATTCCTCGATGGACGAAAAATAAAATAATATATATATATTAAGTAAACAAAAAATGTATATATAAATAAATAATGAATATAAAATTAGATATATATATATAATATATCTTATATATATTATTATATATATGTCTTATATATCTTATATTATATATATTATATAATATATAATAATTATATATATATATTTTTAGAGAGAGAGAGAGATTTCACAATATCTCCGGTGTAATTTTTCTTTTGTCGAGATGGAAAAGGACGAATGAAAAGTGCGAAGAACCCTCAGGGCGTCGAATAATCGTACAACACGCGCAAAAGTCACACGCCAAGAATTCTCCAAGAGCAGAAGGAACACGACGTTGCACGGTTTACGTTTTAAATTACATCGAATGACTCCCAGTTTTCTCGCCCGCTCTTCTGCGACTTGGACCGTTCCTGAACAAGAACAAGACGATCGTTCGCCGTATCAACGTCCGAAATAGGTAAAACGCGAGTATTTCGCGGCAGGTCGCTCCAATGACCTTTGAGTTATTTCAATAGTAACGTCAAAGATAGCGCTTATCGCGCCTCATATTTCCACTCTTCCATCGAAAAATCCAACTATGCCGACGAGTATGTAGTTCAAGGTCGAAATCCAACGGACAGACGCTCGCACTCGCTCATATCTCGTATATCACATCGTAGCTCGTATTCTTTATTTCCTTTATTTATTTATATTTTTTGTTATATTCGCTGTCTCGAGCACAACGCATTACGGCTACGAGTTGACAAACGAGCAAGCGCGTCTTTCCTCGAAGGGAGCCGAGCAGATCCCAGTGACCGAATCGAGACGAGCAAGATTCGTCGCAATTTAAAGTACATCCTTCGACAACGAGATCGAAGAAGTCATTCCCCTCCCTCTTATCGACTTCACGAAGTCGACCAGGTTCGGTCTGGCGTGGAAAGAATAAGGCCGTGCCTAGATCGAAGATCCGACGAGCGCGGCAAGTGCAGGAGCACGCGGGGAGGCACTCGTCGAGCAAGTGGCAGGAACTCGAAGCGAATATCGTATGCCGATCAGCTCGAGATAAGATGGCGTCTATATAAAGTCACGAGATTATTCGATTACCTAATCGCGATGCCACTTGCATACGAATAGGTCATCGAGCTATTGGCTCGCCTGTCCTGGGCCGATCGAACGTAAGCGCACTTCCTAACGCGAAGTTGCTCGAACCAACTAGCAACTAGCCTGAACCACTCGAGAGAGCCTCTCTACTCTGCTTTACGAAGAGTCGCCCTCGCGTAAACGCGGACCAATAATAAATGACACGTCCCTACTCGAGATATCTCCTACGTTTCAACTTCCTACCAGCGAGACGACTCGCGATCGAACGACTCTTCCCAGCGTCTACGAGCGTTCCGGATCGAAAAAGGCACTTGGTATTCCTGGAGAAGTCGAAGGATCCTGTCCATTCCAAGTCTTAACTGGACTTAACTGTAAAACTGAGCGGCTAACGCGCCTGGAAGGTTCTATAATTCTATAGAACGTCGTCGAGTCACCAAGGTTACGAGTCCTATTCCAGCACCCTACGAAGCCTAAGGAGCTTCTGAAACGTTCGCGATTGCAAACTCCAACGACCGTTTCCATTCCAGTCTTCCTGGACTGACTAGCCAAACAGCTAACGAGTAACTCGATAAAACGAACCCAAGTGGAACGTCTAGGTCGACGCAGAGTCGAAGGGCAAACTCGAGTCCCTGGAAGAGGCCCTAGCGAACGCTTACCTTGACTGAAGTCAACCTGGCCGAAGGAAGCGCTCCTGAATGGCGCGCCCGCCCTGTGCAAGGTGAGGAGCGGTCCCCTAGGCTCCAACCTAGCCAGCGCGTCTCTGGCTTCGGCCTCGTTTCCGGCACCGGAAGCCGCGTTCAAGGCGTCGCACAGATCGTCGACACTAGTAGCAACACTGTCAACCACCGAATCACTGTACTGCCTGAGGTGTCGCGCTGTATCCTCCGCACCAGCGTTCGTTTCACTCTTAATCGCACTAACGACGTCACCACCGTTCCTCTCGGCCGCACCAGCGGCGTTCGACCTTTTACGCGCGTCCTGTAGGCACGTCCTGCCGCATCCATCGTCGATCGACGTGCTGGCGTCGACGAAGCGATCCTCACCGACGCTCTCGCTCCGTACGATCGTCCTTGGATGCTGCTGCTGAAGTTGCTGATGCTGTTGGTACTGCTGTTGGTGTTGATAATTCTGATGCGGCTGATGACTGCCGCCTCCATGACCGGTCCCCTCGCTGTAGGTGTAGCTTCGCAGGGAAGGTCGACCGTCGCAGCGGCCACAGCCTTGAATCGGTGCCGACTGAAACGTGCAAGAGCGATAATAATAGCAGCGGACCTCGTCTTACGGCCCAAACCGAAGCGACTCGGTAAACAAAACTGATACGTTTCTCATATTCGCCTTTTTACGAGGTCGCGTTTTCAACAGCCAAACGGTCAGGGCTCGCGTCGTGACCGTGATCGATCATAGAGACGACGAGGAAGATCTTTGGGAGCTAGTCGTTAGTCGTTCTTTGCTGATCGAGACTCGATTAATCGTGAGATCGTTACGTTACTGACGGAACTTTCTCAGTCCCAAGTTCCTCTCGATTGAAAAACACAGAGGCAAACTAACCCCGTAACTTCAGAAATAGTTTGAATTTTCCAAAGATCCTTCGAAAAAAAGGAAACCAGAAATGGTTGTTTTGGTCTCGACGATGCCGAAAAACGCAAGAAGATGGAATCGAAACGTGGCACGCTTCTTACCTGCGGATGACTCTGCAAGGAGGGTTGATAACCAGCTGGCTGCGCTTGCGACTGCGAGGGTGGAGTCGGTGTCGACGTTGGCGAGGAGGAGGAGGTCTGCGTGCGGGATGGTCTTCTAGGCGGTGGCACTGGCGCTGGACCCTTGAGCTTTTCGGTGAGCTCGCGTAGGCGCTCGGCCTTGTCGCTGCGGGGGCCGGAAGAGGACTTCTTCCCGCTTCCTCCTCCGCCCCCGCTCCAGCGGAACCTGTGCAGTCGGTCCACCGCTATCACCGCTGGTTCCTGCATCGAGACGCGCCTGAAGCTCGATTAAGTCGATCGATGGAGTCCCGCGTAACGGTGACATGTAAGAAGCATCGCGGAAGAGGAGAACGATTTTGACGCTTGACAGAATTGGAATTAGGATTAGGACGTACGAAAGGGGTAAAGTCACGAAAATGGATCGTCGAATGAAGGCAAGCGTGTGACGTTGGAATCCTTGATGGAAATTCTTTTTTCAAAAAACTCGTGACAGGATTGGGATCGGAATCAGAACTCAAAAAAGGGGTGAAATCACGAGAATCGCTCGTCGAATCGAGGCGAGAATCTTTGATGAAAATCCTTCTAAAAAACGCTTGCCAGGGTTGGATCCAGGATTAGGACGCATGAAAGGGATGAAATCACGAGGATGGTTCATCGAATCGAGGCGAGAATGAACGATAGAGTCTCTGATGGAAATCTAACTGAAAAATGCTTGACAGGATTGGGACCAGGATTAGGACGTACGAAAGGGGTGAGGTCACGAAAATGGATCGTCTGATCTAGGCAAGTGTGTAACGTTGGAATCCTTGATGGAAATTCTTCTTCTAAAAAGTGCTTCGTAGGATTGCAACCAGGATCAGGATGTACGAAAGGGGTAAAATCACGAGAATCGCTCGTCGAATCAAGGCGAGAATGAACGATTGAATCCTTGATGGAAATCCTTCTGAAAAACGCTTGACAGGATTAGGATCAGGATTAGGACGCACGAAAGGGATGAAATCATGAAAATGGATCGTCGAATGAAAGCGAGTGTGTGACGATGGAATCCTTCATAAAAATCCTTTAAGTAGAAAACACTTGACAGAATTGGGATCAGAATTAGGACGCACGAAAAGGGTAAAATCCTTCTTCTAAAAATCGTCCTCCGAATCTAGAACGTCTCTCTCGAGTGTAAATGCTTCCAGGTTAGCCAGCGATTCGTAGAAAAAAAGCCTTTCCTCGTGGAGGATCCTCCGACGTGCGTATTCGAAGCAGCGATCCGCGATGTCCTTCAGCTCCTTCCGGCGTCTTTCCCGACTCGTGATCCTTGCGCGGCGGCGCTCGTCTCGCGAGACGAGCGCCGCCGCGAGGGAAAAGACGAACGACGAGGACGGAAATAGAATATCGCTCTTCGACTAGGCACGTACCTTACCTATCATCGGACTCGGCGATACGCACGTACCGAGTCGACTGCCACTTGGTCGCGACGTCTCCGAGGAAAGGCTCGAATCGCGTCACGAGTAGAATAGAATAAAGACAGGAAAACCTGGAAAGGCCAATTTTTGAAACCTCTTCCGCGATCGAGAGAAGGGACAGATGGCGTATCAGAGTGTCGAAAAGAAGAAGAAAAAAAAGAAAAAGAAGAAAGAGGAAGGAAGAAGAATGGAGAAAGCAAGAGACCGAGAGACGAAAGAAGGAAAAAGGAGAAACGATGGACAAGACCGTTTCACACGGACGATGACGGTACCTGCAGCCTTAGGGTCTGGTGTTTTGTCCACTGTGCGAGCTGTCGTGGCACGGAGACCGAGTGCAACGTCGGTGAGCTCGTTGTTACGACGATGGCGGCGACGTTGCTGGTGATGTTTGTGGCGATGGTAGGAGCAATGTTGCTGCTTGTGTTGGTGACGTTGGTAGCTACGATCGTGGTGGTGGTGGTGGTGGTGGTGGTGGTGGTCGAGGTCGACGACGAGTCGTACGGGGAGGTCGAGGATGGCGACGTGGACGACACCAGCGGCACTAGGGCCGCGGACGATTGTGCCTGACGATGCTGGTAGTGATGTCGGTGCTGGTGTTGCTCGCAGCCGGCGCTGCTGCTACTACCGCCGTTCCCCACCGGCGACGTTTGCACCATCGCGCGTTTATTATTAGAGTTTGGCGTCGGTCGCGCCGCCGGCGTCGATTCGGCCGACTGTTCCGCGCCGCGGACGCTCGTCGTCGTCGTCGACGTCGTGGACGACGATGATACGAGATACGTGGGAGAAGAAGGAGAAACAGCGGGAAGATGAGAAGAAGACGGCAAGACCGTCGTTCTACGAGCGTCGTTTTCTCCTCCTCCACCTCCACCGGCTCCACCTCCACCTCCGTATCCTCCTCCTGTTGACGGTGATGGACCGACTACTCCGACGCTCGCTCCGCTTCCTCCGCTCCCAGCGACGTATCCTACCGACGAGTACGGGGATGATCCCATCGTCGTCGTCGTCGTCGAAGTCGCCGTCGCGGCTGCACTCGGAGCCGACGTCGAGCTCGCGGAGAGCGGTATCCTCGGCAGAGGCAATCGAGAACGCGGTCCGATGCAGCAGCAGTCGGCGATGCTCGACGCCAGCTCGATCGACGGCTTCTCCGTCGGCCTCTCCGTTTGCTTCTCCGTCAGTCGTTCTCTGGAATCCGTCTCCCGTGAGTTTCTCTTCCGTCTTCTCTCTTGGCATTCCTCCCTCGTGCTCGCCGGCGGTAAACTTTCCTAAGCAGATCGCAACGAGATTCTCCGCTTTATTTCGCGAATGATCGCTCGAACGCGGACTCGTCACGGAGAGGTTCTTGCGCCCGCCGCGATTCGCCTCCATCGGGTCTCCTCGCGGCGGATCCTGGCAAGGTCGCCCTGCCAACCAATTCCGGAGTCGAGTCGAGCGAAATAAAGAGAGCTACGGAGTGCGACGTTCTTCGCCGGACGAGATGAATCACCGGTGATTTCCGATGAGAGTCTACGTCCAAGGAATTTAGGGATAAATCGAAGGAAATCGTCGTGCTCGCGACGAGCCTCCAGTCGCCATTTTGGATACCGAAGACGCTTCGAGATGGAGCGTCTTCGACGTTTGCCGCTCCACCCTCGAGACTTGTCATTGAAGGAGCACGTAGCCCGTAACGATTCCGCGTTATGTCGGTAAACGTCCGGTCGGATGTATTTTTAACTTAGCGCGCGTTCGAGAGCGTTCTAGGAACGCGCAACGTTCATTCATGAAATATCGAACGACTTCGACTTCGACTTAGATTTCGACTTTGACCGCGGTGTTCGCGTGCCAACGACGCGAACGTAAGACCGAGAAATCGCGATGACGATTTCGACGATTTCTCTCCCATTTCTTCCCCTTCGTCGAAGTCGCGACGAAATTTGAAAATTCGTAGGCGTCTACGTATCTTACGGAAGAAAGAATTTGCTCTTTCTTTCTGACGCGGGTAGAACGAAGAAACGAAAGTTACGTCGAGGAACGATTTACGTTGTCCGGAGAACGTCGTAAGGATTTTTCATCTCGACGCGCCTATCGATGATTTACGATTATCTTTGATCGAACGCTGTGTTCGCGCGCCAACGACGCGAACGTAGGACCGAGACGATCTCGACCATTTCTTTCCCATTTCCTCCCCTTCGTCGAATTCGCGATGAAATTTAAAAATTCGAACGCGTCTACGTGCCTCGCGGAAGAAAGAATTCGCTCTTTCTTTCCGTTACAGTTCGAAGGAAGAAAAGGAACGATTTACGTTGTTCGGAGAACGTCGCAAGGATTTTTTTACCTCGACGCGCCTATCGATGATTTACGAATGGCTTCGATCGAACGCGTTCGCAGTCGTACCGCGTTCCTTTCCAAGCGAATCGAGAAAAGATCGTTCGTCCTTCTCCTCGCGCTGCTTTTCTCCTCTTCCAGCTTCGAGATGGATGCCAACGGCTCTAGCATTATCTCGAGGACCTTCTTTGCAGCGCGGTACCGACCTACGTACGTCCCAACTTCGAAAGATCCTTTTTACGATGGCGCTCGAGCGGAAGAAAGGAACACGGATGTAAATACGCTGCTCGATCGTTCCTTCGTCGATTTACGCGCGCGTACTATCGTTAATCAAGTTTCGCGCTCGTCGTCGATCGCAATCTTGACTCGCATTTCCCAACGACGTGGATAACATCGCGGAGGTTAATCGTGCCGGATATCGCGAAGATGATATCGTCCGATCGATCAATTTGTCGCTGAGTATTTTTTTCCATCGACTTCGAGATCGCGTCGATAAGAAACGCTCGTGCCCGCCGCTTCTATCCTCCAGTCGAATAACAGTACGACGATACCGTGATACTTAGTGGAGGAGGAAAACGTTCTAACTCGTCCGAAAGAGTTCGACTTTTCGTTCTTTTCCACGACTTCGTTAAACGCGTCGGTTTTTTTCTCTATTTTTTTCAAATTTTCCCGAAACTCCAAACGCGCACGAACCAACCCTTCGAGTTACCAACAATTTTCTTCACTCGTCATCGATTCCGTAATCGTTGTTACGATCGTCGACGTTTCGAAGTTTGTTTACAATTTATGGCATTCGTGAGCTACCATAGAAAATTGAATCGATCCCGAGAAATTCCGCATAATTTTCAGGCCGATGTTTTTTGCCAATTCGACGTATTTCTCGAGTTCGCAGCGACGAATTTTTCGTATTCTTTCTTGTTATTCCAAAGATAATGGAAGACAGAGCGATTGACGTTACCTCGCGTCGTCGATCGATCTTCATCGATCTTCGGGGATCGAGAAGAATTCCGCGATGGAACGTTAGTCGGTGTTCGTTTCAGGCGCGTTTGGCCTCTCGATTCGTGATCTCGTAAACTGGGACGTCTTTTAGGAGAGCGCGAGAGCAAGTAAAAGGCAGATAAGACCCTGGCTTATCTGTTGCGCCTGTTGTCGGATGTACGACGTCGCGAGATCGCGGCTGGTAGCGCTCTCTACTCTCGTTATTCCACGACGCCATTGTCTTTCGACGTGCGGGCGGATTCTTTGCCCTTTTAGTTCCGCGAATAATTTATGATACCCGTCGTGGCTCCGTTCCGTTTCCAAACCTTTCTAACTTCGAACGAAGAGACTTATCGTCGTCGTCGTTGATACCGTTGTTCTTCCCATTACCGTTATTATCATTATCATCGTCGTCGCCACCGTTATTGTTGTTATTGTTATCATAGAAGACGTATATCCAAAGTCGTGGCATCGGCTGCTGTAATTTCCTGGGGTTTATTAAGATAAACGTCGTCGTAAGAGACGAACAAGAGGCGAAATAATATTAGATCGATGCGTATGAAATGTTGAATTTTTAAGCGAATATATAAAACGGCATATATTTTTTCGAAAGCTATTTATTTAATCAAAATATGCTCCATTTGCTTTCATACACTTTTCTGATCTTTAGAATTGATAAACTGTGATATGAAATTTTCCAAATAGTCTTCATTTTCATACCGTTTAGCCCTAAAAACTCTTCTAAATGTTTAAAAAAACGAAAGTCGGTAGGCGAAAGATCCGGTGAATGAGCTGGGTGCTGCGAAATTTCATATTTCAATTCGTTTAATTTCGCGACCGTTTTGTACGACGTACGAGGCCGAGCGTCGTCGTGGAGAAATATCGGGGCATTAGTTCGTGCGGTACCCACTTATACATTTTTTTTACCTTGCCAATTTCAGAAAGGTGTTGCAATATCGTTCTACGGTCGACTTTCTGTCTGGTAGGAAGTTCCCTTGTAGATACAGTTGGATTCGTTTCAAAGCTTCATTTTTCACAGACTTTTGGGTCTTTCAAGCGTTTCTTTTTCTAGGGAAAAATCACCGGTCCGAAATTTTTCAAAGGAACGCTGCGCTTTTCGATCGTTAACGGTATTCTTCCCAAACGCCTGATTTACATCGATTGCAGCATTATTATCAAGATTATGCTTGTATTAAATAACTACACGAATATGGCTTAAATTCGTATCCTTACGAAATCCAAAACAAACGACAAAATGGAACACTTTTGAAAAAATCTTCTTTGTTGAACGTGACTCTAGCAATGGACGGTACGGTTATAAACGAGGTTATACCAAAAACAAAAGCGTAACAAAAACAGGAAGACAAACGTTCGCATGTAAAGAAAATCCGACATTTCATATGTACCAACCTAATAATTCGACTGGCCATCCAAACGATCGATTTCATCAATGAAAGAATTTATATGTGCGAACGATTTACGCGATCAAGTTATCGTGGATCGAAGTTACGCGTATTATAACTAGATCGAGCGTTTAACGCGTCAAACATCACGCCAGTTCGTACGGACTAGTTCTAAACTTTATTCAGCGTGAGCCGGTCTTACAGCGTAATTTAAACGAATTATCCGATACCGGTCCGCAGGGACCAGCGTGGCGTTTAACGCGTTAACATAGCAAGAAGCGCGACGTGAATACGTGTAAAGGTGTTGATAACGCTTTGGCATCGACGCGAGTTCGAATCAGAAAAATTCACGCGTTTCCTCGTTTCTACGGATTTTCTTGAATCGCGATTTTTCTCGTTTCAAGACGACAGTCGCCTATGACGCGACCGACGACACACGACGAAACGTGACTCCGATCGTCCGAACGTTATATTAAATTATGTGACGAGTTAACCGACGCTCCACGTGTTTATAGAAACAAATGGCCCCGGACAGGTTGCCATAACAAGCCTCCTCGTATTTTACAAGACAGCGAGAAACGACTTCCTAAACATTGTCGAAAGTAAAATTAACTCCGCGTATATTTATGCGAAAAAAATAGTCTTTGATCGACATTTCGAGATCTTCCATTTTTAAATTGGGATAAAAACGAAACTAAATAACTAATCCATACAATTTTTTAACTAAATTAAAAGTGGAAGTCCAAACAACACGAAAACAATATAGGTTAGGTGCTTTGAACACGTTGACAAAACAAAAGAATGTGCTAAGACCAACTATTGATAAAATCCGCGATCACTTAATTGCCCACCCAATAATAAGAGAAACTCAATAAGGAGAGAACTCGTCTCAACTAAAATTCTGTTACCAAAATAGAACCAATCGTATAGTCATAAAAGAACGATCAGATTCTAGAGTCGACTCTTAGGCTTGAATCAGACAAATTCTCGATCGGTGCGGCAATAAGAACAACCTCAAACCCTGGATATTACGAATCACTAACATATACACGTAGGATTCTAACTTTTTCTCTCGA
>JAITYT010000373.1:964300-977231 GCA_025433975.1 Liostenogaster flavolineata
TAAGGTCAGGCTCTAGACAAAATCGTCCAGGACAAGTTCTCGATGGTTGCGACAATGAGAACGACTTCAAACCCTGAGTGGAACGAATCGCTGCCATCGTACGCGTTCCTCGACGAAACGAAGCAACGACCGACGGAGATTTTATTCGACGCGCTACGCGAATCTGTCGACGCGGAACGGGTCGATTCCCGTCGCATTCGTAAACTCCTCCGACTCCCAACGACGCTCAGGCGACTCTCGTCGCGGTCAAGTCTGCGTATAAACAAAAATTCGTAAAGAACGCGCGAGCGTATTTCACGTATATCACTGAGCCGTGAATAATATCGACACGCAGCTTTCGTAGGCAGATGCGCGTAGTGGCGCCGCGAACGAGTTATTTTTCGATCGAAACGACGCCGTCCGGTCACCAAAATCGTGAATACGTAGGCAAAGTCGAACGCGGGGACGTGCGTGCGTACGAAACAGTGACGTCGTCCGGGCATCGTTCTAACAGATCCAAATAAACGGTGAGACGGGCGTCGGCGTTTCGAGCAACGATACCATATCCGTGGTGATCCGTCAGGATCGAAGAACTTGGCAAAGATTCACGTAGGACTTGGACGAACGTGTCACACGAGATTCACGTCTGCCGTACGTGCCCGTATGACGTCAAAGTGGATATTATTCCGGATGAAGGTGGATGGTAAGGTGGAGGACGGTGGGTGTCGCGCTCGAAAGACAGAGAGGGAAAAGAAAAAGAGAGCTGGCTCAAAATCGGCTTGAGTCAGTGACTGGTGGATTCTATTTACGCTATCGATTCTAAGTTTAGGTCCGTCTTCGTTTTCCTTCGCGCGAATGACTCCTTCGTTCGTTGTGACGACTCCGTCGAAGGTCGTGCGCAACCTCGAGTCACCGAGAGAACCTATTAGGTCTACCGAAAAGTTCTGTCGTTTTTAAATTTAAAAAAGAAACTAATTCGTTTTAGATAGATCAATTAATATTTACCACCTCTTCGCGTATAAATAGAAGGTCGAAAAAGTCAATGTTCACCTTGAGATGACGCTATGTGACGGAATTTTCCGGTAGACCTAATACTATCGGACCACAGAATCTCATTTTCGGATCAAAGGTCGAGCGAAAGGACTCCTTGCGAAATCGCGTTTCGAGTGAGGACCTCTCGACCTTCGAGAGATTCGTCTTTCGGAGAGGTTAATCGCGAGAAATTTATCCAACCTATTTTTCTCGGGTTCCTCTCGAACCAAGAATATTTCTTAGCGCATCCAGCTAGCCGAACAGAACACGCGGAAGCGAGGAAACTCGACGTCGTTTCCGTTTCCCGTAGTTTCGATGGAAAAGTGCCATCTGGAATCAGTGGGACTTTAACCCATTACCCAGCACGATATAACAAAATCAAGAAAATACTTTACCGGAAAGAAATCGAAAATCCTCCGATTTTTAAAAATTTCTTTTATTTCATTTTAAAGATTTTTTTTTAAAAAGGAATCGAACAACTGCCTTTACACTGACGACAAATGTTAGAAAATGATGGAAATAATTTTGTTGATTAGTATTTAAGATTTCTTTAATAAATAAATACAAAAAAAAATTTGTGATTACTTTTCAGTCCTTCTAATATATTTAAAAAACGTAAGCTTCCTTTTTCTTGGATGCCGACAGCATGAGCTATAATTGTTACGAAGAAATACTCAAAATATTCGTACTATCCGTGTCTCAAAAACGGGACATTGGCGGATAATGGGTTAAGACGTTGAAATTCGTATAGATTCCAGATTCTCCTCGCATCGGTGCGTCGCGAAATTTATGTTCGTTCGAGAAGTTTGACTGGAGTTAAATTCGCCTTGCCTCGCGTCGCCTACTTTTGGTTTACCTGAGAGAGTCGAAGGCCGTATCTCGTGCCACCCAGAACGACGTATCCGCCACCGACGCTTCCTCCTGTCATGGCTCTCGCCGCACCTCCCAGCCATCCTCCAAAACCGCCACCTCCTGTCTTCTCTGCTCCGCCACCCCCGTCTCCGCCGACGCGGGGCATTCTTCATCCTTCCCTCACCCTGAAAATCGTCGAGACTCGTTTAAACAAGCCAAGTCCATCAAGAAACCATCGAATGCCATTATTCGCGTCTATTCTTCGAGAATATCGGGAAAACATTCGACTCGCGATTTATTCGCGGTTTATCCCTCGATCGATACCGTTCGATTCCAAGGCGAAACGTCCTCTTATCGCCGGGGCAAGCGGAAAACACGAGATAACTCAACGAAGAGAACACGAAAAATATTCTGCGATCCTGCGCGGTTCGATGCGAGGCGAAACGTCTCGTACCTGAAAATCGTCGCGACACGCTCGGATTTCGAAGACACCGAAAAATAATAATTCAAACCTTCGATAATACATAATAAAAACAAACGATCAATAATACATAATCGAGTACAAACAATCTTCTCGTTACGATCTTTACTCATTGTTACTCTCCAGACAAGCGGAAAACACGAAATAACTTGACGAGGAAACCGGGAACAAAATTCTGCGTTTTTATGTGGTTCGATGCGAGGCGAATTGTCTCGTATCTGAAAATCTTCGCGACGCGTTCGGATATCGAAGACACCGAAAAATAATAATTCAAACCATCAATAATACGTAATAAAAAAAAACGATCAATAATACATAATCTCCTCGTCGCTATCCCCACTCCTCGTTATCCTTGAGACAAGCGGGAAATATGAGATAGCTTCATGAAGAAATCACGATAAATACTCTGTGTTTTTGCGTAGTTTGATGCGAGCGAATCGTCTAGTACCTGAAAATCGTCACGACACGTTCGGACAATAAAGACATCGAAAAATAATAATTCAAACTATCACTAATACATAAGCGAAAACAAACGATTAATAATACATAATCGAATACAAACGATCTCTTCGTCACGTATCTTCGTCACCCTCGAAACAAGCGGAAAACACGAGATAACTCAACGAAGAGACCACGAGAAATATTCGTTTCGTCTCGTCCCTGAAACTCGTGGAGACTCGTTTAGGCAACGAAAAGTCGGCGAAAAGTCGTACGCACGATCACCTCGCGTCGATTCTTCGATCGATACTGCTCGATTGGATGACGAGGCGTCGTCGTTATCGCCGGAAGGTGCGAGATAACTCGATCGAACGAGCGGCACCTCGAGGAATTCGCGACGTTTTTCGCGCGATACGACGAAAGCGGATCGTCGAAATGTGCGCGCGATCCTCGAGATTTCACGGAAGGCGAGGTCTTCGTTCGCGCGAGCGTCGAACAACGTTGCTTTGTCAAACGCGAGAATCGAGGAACTTCGATGGACGAAACTCCGCATCGAATGGAAACAATTGGGCCGTTTAATTTCGTTCGTGGCCTCGTTTTTTTTTTTTTCTTCTTCGGAGAAACCTCAACGTCGAATTATTCGCGTCGTTTGCGAACAGAAGGAGAAGAAGCGGCGCTTTCGATACGAATTACGATCGACTCGAATTCGTTGGGAAAGAAATCGACGACTTACCGGAAGACTTCCGGTGAGTTTCGACGGCGGAAACGAGAAGCGAGAGAAAAAAGAAAAATGCGAAGACGGAGTTCGATCCTTGGATCGACCTCGATGCTTCCGGTAATGACGCAGCGTGGCCACGCGGTACGTTTTAAGACGGAGGCCAATTTTAATGGGTGTTCGTTTCGCGAATTTCTCCGAGTTTCATTCAGAGCGGAATGAGTCGGCTCGCGCGAGTAAATAAATAAAAGTCCCACTCGAGCTCGCTCGCTCGGGAATGCGCGAACGTTCGCAGGAATTCGCACGCAGCTGCGATTCGTGCGTGAAGGAGGAGGAGTGCGTAAGCGACCTTGCGTAAAGAGACCGATGAGCTCGCGAATAAGGGACGACGAGCCGCGATTTTCGCGCGAAACGCCGACATTGCCCGAAACGAGCCACGAAGGAGTCAACGCGCCTTGCCATCGTCCAAAACCACGTCGAAATTACGAATCGACCGCTAGCCAATTTTTTCCTTCGTAATAACCGTACGGATTAAAATGGATACGGAATTGAACGTAAAAAAAAATATATATATATATTATAATATTTAAATAATATCATATATTATTTATATATATGTAAAGAAAATATACTTTCTTTAGTTCGAATCTGCCGCGATTCTCGTACTCCGCGCGCCTTTTATTTTAACCACCGTTGGATGGAACGATGATGAGCAGAAGAATCGAGGAGAGATAGCGATACACAATGAAAAAGGTAGAGAAATAAAGTTAATAATAAGAAGGATACATTGTAAACAAAATTATAGAGAGGTGATAATAGTAAACATTAATCGTCGTTTCTTTGTTTACGGGTAAGGTTGTAAATAGTGTAAATAATTATTGATGAATAATAAATAAAGAAAAATTATAATTTTATTTCTTATATATAATATGTATTTTTTGTAGGAAAATTTTCGGATTTCGAGAAAAATTGAAATTACGTTCGACGCGTTTTCCTTGAGTTCGTGCACCCAGCCTATCGAAGTTTTGCGTAGCAAACCATCGAATAGAACCGTACGGAAGAAGAGAGGAAAATTAGAGATCGAAGGTTAGCGTTCGCACGATTAAACCGACACCGTCGATAAGAAGTGGATGGAAAACGACGACGATCGCGACACTCGGTCGTTTCACCTTCGAACGACGTTTTACGTTGGGAAGACGACAAATTCGATTTTAGACATTCCCTGGACAAACCGGAGGAAATATCTTGGCGCGAGTCGAACGACGTTCGCGTCCGATCCGTCATCAGGATGTGACGCAACTGGACGTTCGCCGGTACGTGCCGCGTCTACGAATCGAGCGGGTTAAGCGAGATCGATCGTGCTCGGACGACAAACTCGCGTATCGACGAATCTCCTCGCGACACGGACGCCCATCTTCCACGGTGGAATTCGAAAACTCGTACCTCGGCCGTTCGTACACGCAAAATTCGACCGTCGAGTTTCGATGCGCGATACGTCGTGTGCCAACAGTCGAATTGGTAAACAATTCCCTCGTCCAATCGCGAATCACGCGATAATCAATAGAAACGCGCGAAATGAATTGGAAATTTATGATAATTTGCGCGTACTCGTCGTATTTCGTACTGGTATTCGCGCGAATTTTCCAGTATTCCGCGGTAAACTCGTGGCATGCCTTCGAGAGTATCGATTCGATCGCTCGCCGTTTTTTTTCATGATTTACGCCGATTTAACGATCTTATTTCGATTACACCCACGTCCTTCGCGTATTTTCGAACATGCAAATGCGTCCTCGTTGCGTAACGCGCGAGCTTCGCCGGTCGTTTTTCATTCTCGCCTCGTGATTCGTACGAAATTCTGTCGTCTTTCCCAAAGAAAAATAAAATCCTCTCGACGACGACGACGAGAGAGAAGAAAGGCGGATTCTTGACGGATCGAAGAAGGAGAAAAGAAAGAGGCGGATGCAATGGAAGATACGTGAGAGTTGCGATTAATCTCGCGGAACGATCGCGGCCTAAGTTCGTTTAAATCGCGCAGATACGAGATCTGAGATATCTATCACGCGACGGACGCGCGAAAGAAACTCGACGATCGAGTAGGAGATAGGCTCGATCTAATTCTCGACTCGTAACGCGCTCGATCGATCTAAATATACGAGGTGCGCGATCGTACGCGCGTCATCCGCGATATCGTGGATGCGTATCGGCGCGAACGTCGCCCGATTCTATCTCAACGTGGCTCTTAGCTTCCGACGCTCGTTTCTACCTCGGTACGAGTTAGTTACGAGCCATCGATACTTGCGCGTTGGGCTTCGCTTTTAATAAATCGCCTCGTGTTTTCCCGCGAGCGTCGTTTCGAGCGCCGAAACTGTCGGCGTTTTCCTCCTTCTCGAAGCTCCGTCGAGAAACGTCTCGAAGGATATTTCGAGTTTTTCGCGCGGTACAAGTAAAATGGATCGTTGAGAGCTTTAAGATCGTCGAGGTTCGTTCTGGAGGCTAAGTCATCGAGAAAACGTCGAATATCGGCAAAACGTTCGATACGCCATTTATTCGCGTTTGTCTTTCGAGAATATCGGCGAAATATTCAATTCGCGATTTATCCTTCGATCGTCGTATCGTCGAGGCAAGGGAAAAGCGCGAGATAACTCGATCGAAAGACACCTTGAAAAATATTCCGAGTTTTTCGCGTGACCAAAAGATGGTAATTCGTTTTCGTCCTTCATGGAGCGTTTAAAATTCATCGACATAGCGACGACAATTTTTACCAAGGTTCGCCAATGAGCCAAAAAGGGGGCGATCTCATTTAAGTGTCTATGTATCGCGTCGACACGGTTAAATCGAAGCGGAACCGCACGCGTAAAAATATCGACCGCGTCGAAGTCTTTGTGACAGACCGAGTGACAGTTTCGAGAGTACGCTTGGAGAAACGCGCGTACGCGTGTTTATTTAGGAGCGAACAAGTTCGAGGAAAAATGCAGCCGCGTTTCGCGCGGTACTGGATCGAATAAGAGGGGAAGAAGTTCGAAGAACGCGCATACGAAAGGAGAAAAAGAAAATCCTGATAGCCCCGAAGAACGAAGTCGTTCTCGAGCTATTAATTTTAGGTTGGTGCGTATGAAACGTCGGATTTTTAAGAGCATATACAAAACTGCATATCTTCTTCGAAAGCTGTTTATTTGATCAAAATATGCTTCATTTGCTTTCATACACTTTTCTTGCCTGTTTTAAAGAAATTCTGAGTTTTAGAATCGAGAAGCTCCGATATGGAATTTTTCAGACCGTCTTCATTTTCATATCGTTCAGCCCGTAAAAACTATTCTAAATGTTTGAAATAATGAAAGTCGGTTGGCGAAAGATCCCCGATGAATAAACTGGCTGCTGCACAATTTCATATTTTAATTAATTTAATTTCCCAATGCTTTGTACAACGTATGCGGCCGATATTACGAAATTCAAAACAAATGACAAAATGGAACGTTTTTGAGAGAATCTTCTTTATTGAAACATGACTCTGGCAATGGACGGTACGACTATAAACGAGGTTACGTCAAAAACAAAAGCCTAACGAAAACAGGGAGACAAACGTTCGCGTGAAAAGAAAATCCGACATTTCATATTGCAGCAACCTAATATTATCTCAATCGTGTATCCGTGTGACACGCGTTCTCAATCGACGTTGCTTGAAAAGAATTTCCTAATCGACGAGAATAATGGGGAAAAATCGTGTCTAATTTGCCTTCGGTGGCGAGTCGAGCGATGCGCTAAAGAACGACTTGACTTTTAATCTTCGATGAGAAGTAGAATTCAAAACTTCCAACGACAACGAGGAGATTAACGTAAAAAATGGAAGGAGGACGCGAATGGAGCCACGTCGAAATATTCCGTTGAATATTCTCGAGCGTGACACCGAGGCAACGAATTCGTGGAACGTTCGTAAACACTCGTGGCAACGAACGGTTCAAACGTGAACTTTATACCAGAGGAGAGGAAAAGTTGCTCGCTTAGCCTCCGACTCGATCGTTGCACGCGAATTCTTGCTCTACGTAGAAAATCGTGCGATCGCAGTCATCGTGGCACTTCGATACACTTGACCTTTTATCGCCATTCCTTCTCGGTATTCCTCGTCTCTTCCTCTCCGACTCTCGGCACCTCCCTTCCAGCACTCGCGACGAAACGCGACAAAGAGACGCGTTAGATACGGGAGAAACTCTTTGAAAGAATTCCCCTTTATCTCGCTGAAACGCTCGACACGGAAACCCATAAGCCGGAAACGCTTCTGACCTTTTTCCAATCGACGATCTTTGACCTATCGAATTTTAAGCACGCGGTCTGGATAAATTTTCATGGGAACTTTCCATCCCGATTCTCATCCCCGTAAGATAGCGCTTCTCCTCTGACCTTTTTTTTTTTCTTTGATATTTTCCCACAGAGCGATCGGAACGACTGAATCGCTAAGAAACGAAAAGAGAAAGAAAAAAAAGAAGAAGAAAAACAAAAAGGAAACCTTGTAATCTATCTCTACGAGCTCGTTGATACAAATAAGACGATTTTTATCGTTTGGAAAAGGATAGATCCGCGTTATAAATTCCAGGGTGAATCGTCGTAGCTATCTCGAGGCGATCGACGAGCGATTCGCGTCACGTAGTGCCAACATACGTAGCAATGTACGTAAGAAGGCATAGGCAGAGACGCGAAAAAGCGATAGAAAAACGAGCGGAACGACGAGGGGGAGGAGGAAAAAGAGGAAAAAGCAGAAATGGAGGAGAAGGAGGAGGAGGGAGAAGAAAAAATCGCCATCTCTCGTTCTCACGCAGGGAGAATCTACGTTCACTGGGCTATAAATATATCCGCGGCGTGATCCGTTCCTCTCCTTGCGAATTCGTCGATCGGCGTGAGCGCGAGCGCAACTAGCGTCTTTACAAAAGTTCCTCGCGTCCCATTGGCCAATATCCGAATTGAAATGGTGCCAGGATCGCCGATAGAATAAAAAGAATTGGAAATGTTGGAGCGCGTGTCTCGCTCGGTTCGTCGATTCGACTCTCGCCTTTTCTTTATTTTTTCGATGGCGAGGCGCTTAACCAAACGCCGGTTACGCCATATTCTCGAATACTCGCGAATTCGCGCGATTTTGCGAGACTCCCCCGATCCTAAAGTCGAAACCGATTCGTGACTCATTCGTCGGTCGCTAATTGTCTCGAGCATAAAAAGGAAAACAGCGAGGAAGGGGAATTCGAAGACGATTCGACTTGGAAATCGAGCGGAGTTTTTTTACGATCGATCGATCGAATTCGATAATGCGAGGCGCGAGATTTAAAATGAAAAAAAGTAAGGAAGAAAATCCGGTGACTGCGTCGACTTGGAGGAAGACGTTTGCGTAAAAATTATTCGGAGTTCCTTGGAATCGATTAAATTTTCTATGGTAGTTCGCGAGTTTCAAAAATTGTGTTCGCAAGTTTGACGGCACGTGGCGCGAAATTTCAATCGTCCAGTCATCGATTATCTTTAGAACGACAAGAAGGAATACGAGAAAAATTCGTTACTGCAAATTAGACGACTACGTCGACTTGGCAAAAGACTTTCGCGTGAAAATTATGCGGAGTTCCTCGGAATCGATTAAATTTCCTACGGTAACTCGCGAGTTTCATAAATTGTGTCGCAAGTTCGACGGCACGTGGCGCAAAATTTCAATCGTTCAGTCATCGATTATCTTTAGAACAACGAGAAAGAATAGGAGAAAAATTCTTTACTGTAAATTAGACGACTTGGCAAAAGACTTTCGCGTGAAAATTATGCGGAGTTTCTCGGAATCGATTAAATTGCCTATGGTACCTCGCGAGTTTCATAAATTGTTTCGCAAGTTCGACGGCACGTGGCGCAAAATTTCAATCGTCCAGTCATCGAATATCTTTAGAACAACGAGAAAGAACAGGAGAAATTCGTCGCTGAGAATTGGAGGACCACGTCGACTTGGCAAAAGATGCGCGCATGAAAATTATGCGGAGTTCCTCGGGATCGATTAACCTATCTATGGTAGCTCGCGAGTTCCATAAATAGTATCGCAAGTTCGATAGCACGAGGCGCGATCGTCGGAGCGCCTCGACGAGCTAAGTAAGACGGCGTTGCCCTCGTCGACGGAGAATTTCTTAATAGACGAGAGAATTCATCGATGAATATCGCGAATCTGCGATTCGGTTTAACGCGATATCGCCGATCCAGGTGCATGGCGCGCACGCGTCTCTCGAGTCCTCGTTTATTGGCAGCTTGCCTACTGCCAACTTATCCGCTTCTCCTACGTATTTACGCGAGTACGTGTGCACTTTGCCACGGATTCGGATGATTCAAGTTGCGTGCTTCGAGCCGGGGCGATTCCACGTATAATAATCTGGATTAAGAGACTACGGGAAAATAGATCGTGCGTCTTACCGAAGATTGAAAAGTTCGCGAAGAAGGCGGCCACGACGTCTTCAAGAACGAGCCGTTTCTTCCTTCGACTTCGATTCTTCGAAAGAATAATTCCTCGGGATTTTGATGAAATTATCTTCGGGAAGACATCGAAAGCACGAAAACGACGTATCGACGAAGAAAGATATTACCGATGGCCTCCTACTTTAAATTAATTTTTCAATTTAATTTTTGGTAAATTAAATTCTTTATTGATAATTACGTAAAAAATATCGCGAGTACTCAAATCAATGGATTCGTATTTAACGAATAAAAATTCACACACGCTCTATCAAAGCTTATTTAATGGCGTAGGAGATTTTTCCCTTTGAATCAATAATATTTTTAAAATTATTTCAAAATAAAAGCGTCGAACTGATCATCGAGTCGTTGAATGAACGTCGATTCGACTCGTCCGTCTTCCGATTCATCCATCGATTCACACAGAAATCGCAAACAATTCGATCAACTCGCGCGTATCACTCGCGACGACGAAGTACGACTCCATTAGCGGTTTAACCACGCGGAGCGGGAGACTCTCGAGAGGAGAAGCGACCGTACGAAGTTCGGCTCGTTCTTTCGTCGATTCCTTCCAGGTGCGAAACGTCGCGTCTCGAGCGCGACAAAGCGCGAGTAAAGACGAAAGCGTCGAATAAAGAGACGACAGAGGGGAATCGCATTCCATTCCTCCGCTCGTTATTTGCGTGCGTCCGTGGAAGAAGAAGAGAGGAAAGAATCGAAATGAGAAGAAGAAGAAGCAGAGAAACGAGAGAAACAAGAAAGAGAGAGAGAGAGAGAGAAGAAGAAGAAGAAGAAAACGACAACGACGGAAAGAGAAGAAAGAAAGTGGCTCGTCTCGGTGCAAATAACCGATAAACATTTCGCGAGGCTTTGTTATCGCGTACGCGACGGAGGGTGTCGAGCCGAGCTCTTGTTTGCGAAACGATAAACCGACGTTCCTAAGGCGTTCGGTTCATGGGCAAGGTGCAAGCCTCTTTTTTCGAGGATCTCGAAAAGCGGATCATCCGAAGACGTCGTCGTGAAACGCGGATGGAGATCGATCGAACTAGCGACACTCCGATCTCTCGATCGAAAGACGCAGACGACCTTTAACTCTTTGACTGGTAAAGGCGTTTATATACGCTTTCACAAGTCTATCAATATATACGAAAGACGTAAATATACGCCTTCTGTATTATTCGTTTGTTGCTGTTTTATTATCTTTATTATTGTTATGTTAAAATTATGAACATGAATTTTTTCCTCTCTATCGATTTCCCATTTCTGTTTTTATATTTAATTACCACCTATTACTATTATTATTATTATTATTATTAAAGGAACGTATAAATTATGTTAAATAAATTAAAATAGCTTAAAGAGTTAGTTGAGATAAATAAAAGATGTATATTTTTAATTTACTCGTATTTTGAGGAAAAACCAAGCGTCTCAGACTTTTCCGCAACATTTTTTCGCGGAAATTCCGCGATACGAACCCAGAGTGAAATAAATTCTCACTAGAGCGTCGAATTCGTCGAATGGATTAGATTAAAAAACGAAGAAGATATTTGGTATTTGAAAAAATATTGTAGAAGTGTGGTATTCGATTGATAAACGCGATGCGAGAAACGATTTGAAAGAAATTTCTAGTCTTGGAAGTTTTCTAGTTTCGCAGAACGACGTGGACGCGAAGGAGGAAAAGCCGTCGGAATGCCAAGAAAACCGGACGGTCGAGACGTAGGAGTGGTGAATTTTTGAGAAGAAAATACGCGGCACGCGTCATATCGCGCTCGAGAATCGGGCATTCGTCAACCGTATAAATTCGCCTTTATTCCGTTGCAACGAGGCGTACCAGCGACTCGTCTTCTCTTCCCTTAACGTAAGAGACGTCGCTAAAGATAGGGAGGATACGTTTTAATCTCTCGACGACCTCGTCCTTCTCGTCTCTCTCTCTCTCTCTCTCTCTCTCTCTCTCTCTCTCTCGCTCTAACGTCCACTCTAGCTACGAACACTTCTCTTTTTTGCCGGCGTAATTTACACGCACGTTAGGAAGAGCGTACATTACTTAACACTCGAACTACGAAGCTCGTCAAACGGACGAGTTTGCGTCGTACGAATGGACGTACGTCGATCGTCGACTAATTTTAAGAATTTCGAGTTTCCGCGCGCGCTTCAAGCTGTGCTCATGGAGAACGTTTTCCTGTCACGAGTGATTTCTTAAGGAATTCGAAGAATGTAAAACAGAAAAAAATTCATTTCATATCTACGAGCAGCGATTGTAAATTGATAAGAATTTTAGCGAGTTATCGCGCGTGCACGTGGCTCGATAAAAGAATTCGATCGTTTGCACGCTGGTTCGTCCCTCTCTTACGTTCCGCGCGATATCGAAAAAAATGTCCCGATCCGAACGAGAACGAGCGAAACGACGACGAACGATTTAGATCGATTCGAGAGCGACGAGGCGCTTGTGGAATTTCGATCGTCGCGGTGTAGCGCGTCGATCGTCCACCAAAACGCTAGAGGGGAACCGAGAAACCGTCGAGAGATCGATGGCGATGACTTTATTATCGCGCAAACACGCTGCCTTTCGAAATCGCGCGCGACCCACGTGTTTGTTTAATAATTTAGCGCCGGTACTTTCCGCGCCGTCGTTCATCGGCCGCGTCTCTCTTCCTCTTTCTGCTCTCCTCGACGTACGACGCGCGGCCCAACCCGCGAAATCCTTTAGACCGAAATCTCACAGCTCGCCAATTTCGTCTCGCGAATTAAAACGACTCTCCGAGGAGTGTAAATCGACTAGATTTCTTCTTTCCAATTATTTAGCAACGACTGGAACGATCGCGAATACCTCGGAATCGATCAAATTAGCACGGCAAACTCGCAAAAGCTCTTCGATCGAAATCTCATAGCTCTCCAATTTCGACTCGCGAATTAAATCGATTCTTCGCGATGTCTAAATCGACTCGACTTCTTTCCAATTATTTATCAACGACTGG
>JAITYT010000373.1:985415-1007388 GCA_025433975.1 Liostenogaster flavolineata
AAATTTAATTACAGGGAATAAGCGAAGAAAAATCAAAGTTCATGCCAACGATGAATTCTCCAACACTGTCAAAGTGCTTCTTGAAATTCGAAGAAAACAGTGTTCAGTAATTTTTTCAAATCGGCCAGAACAAGGTCTATCTACGATCAACACGGTTAAAAAAGGGATAGCCTAGCGAGCACGAGTTCGACCGTACGATTTAATCACGAGAATTAAGCGGAAAAGAGAAGGAAAAGAATCGAAATAAGGCGGTAATCGTAGCGTGCATCGTGCCGAAGCGAGGTTATCGGAAAGATTCGCCTACCACCTCGAGCGCAAAATTGTACTTACTTCTGCGAACGATCAGAAACGCTTTCCTCGATGCGCTTCGCGTAATCCACCGAGACGAAGGAGCGTCGTGCACCAACAGCGAAGAGAACGAGCATCTTCCACGCGATAGAGCCTGCTGCCAGCTCCTCCCGTTCCTCACTTCCCTCCGTAGACAGAAATTCTTTTTCGATCGCGTTTCACCGGCACGATCGCGAGCTTCGAGTCGATTTTCCCGCACGATCGTTCCTTATCGCTAATCGAGTATCGCCGGCGGCTGGGATCGACATCGAGTAGACGTCGTCGATCCGCGGCTTCGATACCGGCAAAGGGAAAATCGGCAAGGGGAGTCGATCCTTATCCTACGATATTCTCGATAACTCTCTCGTTCCGCTCTCCTGTCTCCTTTCCTAGATCGATAGGACGAGGCGGTGCTCGCGCACGGGATTCCCCCTTCGATTCTCGATCGATCGTGACGCCTGGGCACGATAAACGACACGGATATCCGACGTCCGTAGACTTAAATCGTAGGACAGGGATCCAACCTCGAAGCTGCACTCGCGGTACCACCGCCCTTTTGCGAAATATACGCACCGAGGACGAACCTTGCGCTTCTACGAGGATTCCACCGATTTTTCGAACCGATCACCACTTTGCTTCGGACCTTTTTTCGATAGTTCTGCGTTTGGAGCGACTTATTCCAGTTTTTTCTTGGTCTTTTAACTCGAACTTTGTGCCTTAACTCGACATACGACGCGAGTATCCTACTTTCGTCGTGTTAAATCGTAGGGCAGGGATTCAATCTGGATTTCGAAGTTACACTCGCGGTACCACTGCTCTTTTGCGAAATATTCCCATCGAAGACGAACTTTGCGCTTCCGCGAGGATTCCTTCGATTTCTCGAACCGGTCACCATGCCGCTTTGGGTCTTTTTTCAGTAGTTTTGCGTTTGGAGCGACTTATCCCAATTTCTTCTTGGTATTTTAACTCGAACTTTACGTCTTAACTCGACATATTCGATTCGATTCGAAACTGCATCGATTTCGGAGCTACACTCGCGATTCCACTGTTCTTTCGCAAGAAACATGCACCGAAGATGAAATCAATCCATCGATTTCTTGACTCTACCTTCATTGAATCGTTGAACTTGAATTTTAGAGAAACAACTTCTAACCTCCTCGTCTTCCTCCTTTTTCTCCTTCTCCTCCCTCTCTCTCCTTCGCCTCTTCCTGCTGCTCCTCGTCACCAAGTCCAAGTCGACGCGAGGACAAGCCGAGATTGGAGGGACGCAGGAGGATCCTCGAAAGGCCGAAGCACGCCGGTTCTCCCAGCTCCTTCTGCCTCGAAGGTACCAGGTTCGCGCGCGCGACACTCGCGATCCTCGCCGACGCGGAGGATCCTGTTCTCGCAGGGACGCACCACGAGGACGACGCCCGAGGCGGCGATGTCTCCTCGACCTTGATCGATCATCGATTCGCGCCGTAACGACCGCCGCGTACCGACGACTCGTCGATCCTTCCCACCTCTCCGCTCACCCCGGCCCTAGGACCCACCATCGCGTTCCTCGATGACGAGGACGCTTTTAGGCCACCCCCCGACCACACCGCCACGATTTTCTTTCTACTCTCTCGTTCCTGCCGCGCTCGTAAGATCGCGTCTCCTCTCGAGGAAGAAAGCTCCGCTCCGCTGGACCACGGAAGGCGCCGGCCAGGCGAATGATCTCTCTCTCCCTCTCCCTCCCTCTCTCTCTCTCTGTCCCACTCCTAGCCACCTCCAGCGACGATTCCTCTTCTATAACCTCTTTCCAGCGTCGATTCGATCTGCCTTCTGAATTTTCTTCGGTATTATTATTTCTTTCTCTCTCCTTCCTTCTCTCTTTCTATCTCTGCCCCTCTTCTAGCTAACTCCAGCGACGATTCCTCTTTTATAACCTTTCTTCGGCGTTGATTCGACCTGCCTTCTGAATTTTCTTCGATATTATTATTTCTTTCTCTATCTCTCTCTTTCTCTCTGTATCCCTCTCCTAGTCACCTCCAGCGACGATTCTCTTCTATAACTTCTTTTCAGCGTTGACTCGATCTGCCTCCTGGATTTTCCTTCAATATTATAATTTCTCTCTTACTATTTCCCTCTCTGGCTTTATTCCTCTCTGTCTCTCTCGATTCTCCGTAACTCGGTACCACGATCGACCGACGTATCGATCGGAAGAACGCGGCCGACGGTCGAATACTCGATATCTTCGTTCTTCGAGCGACAGACGGAGGATCGACGCGACGCGGTCGTCCGCTCGACGACGCGGACCGTCTTCGTGTAATCGAATCGATAGACGGATCGAGCCGATGCGGTTTCACGATCGCCGTAAGGTACCGAGAGTGGAGGTGGTGGACGAGAAGAAGGAGGAGGAGAGGGCCGCGCGGGGACGCAGGGGCCCACGTACGAAACGAGGAAGACGAGAACGAGGATTCCTTCTCACCACCGGCGAGGAAGTCGGTCTTCTCTTCTCGTTCGGTTGGAGCGTATCGCGGCGACGAGTCGCTCCGAAGACGACGACGACGACGAGTCGCTCCGAAGACGGTCGAACGGATCCAGCTGGGCCGGCACCACCGCCGCCGCCGCCGCCGCCGCCGTCGCTGAGAGCCTGGCCCGATTCGAGTCGATGGAGAGAGGCCGAATGCACCGAGAGACAACCGAGGCAGACGCCGGCACGAACGTCGTCGCGAGAGTGCCACGACCGGAGCGAGAGAGCCTCCGTGGAAGGGAGGAGCGACCGAGACCGACCGGGAGGGGGAACGAGGGAGAAGGAGAGAAAGGCGAGACCCAAAGGGGTCCCGTCCTGGCCGGAGGGCCCCGCCATACCGTCTTCGCGCTAACTCCGATCGAGAAAATAGTTCTTCCGCTCCTCTCCAGCTCCGTCTCGTCGGTAGAAAAAGCGCCAATACGCTTCCATTCGAGGCACCTTCGAACTCGTATTTCGTATTATCGTAGAATGCAAAGAAACGTCGCTTCGACCGAGTGGCGGCGCGTTCGTCGTCGCTCGATTTTGGTGTCGTTCGTAAGGATACGGACGTTGATTTTCTTCGAGACGGTGGAAAAGCGCGGGAAAACGTCGGTAGGATTCGAATACAGTGGGAGACGTTGGCGGTCGAACGTTCGATGCGGAAAGCGGGGGAAACGAAGAGCCGATCGTCGGCTCGCCTATGGTGCGTTCGCGATAACTTCGAGGTGGCGCCGAACGGCGGGAAACGCGCTTCGTTTCAAACGCGATATCGGCCGAGTATCGACGCGTGCTCGGTAGAGGTACGCGCTTTTGCTCGGGGTCCGCGTGCTGGAAAATTCAGTAGAAACCCGACGTCGTTCCTTTCGCGAACTTTCGTATCAGCGTTCCGCGTATCGAGAGAAGAAGAAGGTACGTCGAGATTCTCTCTAACGTCTCTCGGTGTCTTATCTATCCTAATGGACCGCCGACGTGTCCGTTTCGCTGTGCGCGCCCTTCGGGAGCCCGCGTCGTCGCGAGTTGCGAGTTTCGAGTTTCCGGCGCGACAGATAACGTCTCGCGGAATCGTCGCGCCGACTTCGAGCGTCCGTATTTCCTAGTTTTCTCTTTCCTTTCTTTCGCTATTTTCTTTCTTTTTTCCTACTTTTTTCTTTCGATTTTCCTGGCGCTGCGCGCCAATTCGTCACGACGTTAAGGGGGAAGTCCAAAATGGCTGACGTCATTCGATGGTCTTGAAAGATACGAGTAGGTACGAGTGGTCCGATATCTGCGATCTCGTGAAGTCTTCAACGAGACTCTGACCGAGTCTCGCGCTCTTGGACGCCTCGAATTCTCGGAAAAACTTAGCGAACTCCGTCGAATCGTTTAGCAACGGTCGATAGATCCTACGCACGCGCGATTTTCAAAGCCGATCGCGTGCCTTTGTTAGCACCAATTCAATCGATCGACCATTGGGGAGAAAAAAAAAACATTCTTCGGAGATGAAGGCAATAATTGGCACCTCGAGTTAAGCGCGATTAAATCGTTATCGCGTCGATCTGCGTCGTACGGCTCCTCGAAGGCGATTCGATCGAATCGATCTCGTCGAGTCACGACGTATCGCGGGATATCGATCGAGAGAGCGGCTTCGATGTCAACGACATCGTCGAGCATCGAGGATCGAGGTAATCGTTCGATCGGCTTTTTCTCTTTTATTTTCTCGACGTCCTGCCGCGCCTCTGTCCGCTTAGTCACTGACAGTCTCACTGACTGACTGACTGACTGACTGACTGACAGACTGACGGATGAACGATCGCTCGTCGTTACGATGCCGAAGCGCGCTCGATCCAAATCGATCGCCTTACGGAGAATGCCACGTGGTGGCAGGCTGCTGCTGGACCCTACGTCCAAAATCTCGCGTCGTTTTCGGCGTTGCCAGAGGCGCGAGAATCGAGACACGAAACTGGTTGAGCCATTCAAGAGAGCAAAGTGGGCCTTCGAGAATGGAAACCGCGGCAACGTTGCGCTCGTAGTGTGCCTACGAGCGACGCCGACGCCGACGTCACCTAAATTGAGAGGCAGTTTACGATTCCCTCGTCTAGTTTAAGAGGACGGAAGCGCGTCTTCTTATCGAGCTTCGAAGATTACCGTGATAGCGTCGAGAGATCGCGGAAAACTATCGGAAAGTTTGTCTCTCTTGAGTTTCTTCTTCTAAAAAACGCGACGAGTTTCGACGCTATTCTCCCTCTCCTCTCGGCGTCAAACGAGTTTCTTTCATTCCGTAAGACCGAGAGGAAAAAGAATCGTGATCGATTCTTGCTTCCTTACCTTGGTTTCAACTTGGTTTGTTCTCTGTCGCACGAATGCAGTAGCCAGTTGGTTTTGGAGAACGTATGAAATCTTTTTTCTCTCTTCTTCATGTAGAAGAAGCTTATTTCACTCTGTAATATCGAGGGGAAGAAGAACCGTGATCGATTCTTGCTTCCTTACCTTGGTCTGAACTTGGTCTGTTAGTCACACGAAAATAGTAATCAGTTCGTTTTGGAGAGCGCAAGAAATCTTCTTCCTCTCTCTTCTTCACGTCGAATAAGTTTATTTCATTTTGTAATATCGAGAGAAAGAAAAATCGTGATCGATCCTTCCCTCCTTACCTCCATTTGATCTTGGCTCGATCCCTGTTATACGAAAACACTAGTGAATGCATTCTGTATCGCGTATTAAATACTTAATGTTCGATAGGTTTATTTTATTTCGTAAAACCGAGAAGAAGAAGAATCGTAATCGTGGGTGATCCAAGTGATCTCAGCTCGGCCTGATCTTGTCAATCCCTGTCGTACGAAAGCGATAGCAATCCGGAGCACGTAAAGAGTCGAAAGTAATTGGATCGATTAAAATGAATCCAATCCACGGTATCTAACGCCATCTATCAGACTTCTTAGCTCGCGATTTCGTTCAAATTTTCCTCGATCTTGAAGAAATTCGCCAGAGCTGCGTCTCGTTGTTCAATCCCATAACTTTACCATCGACGGCCTAAAACCGATCGATCTCGATCGGGCATCTGGCGCTAGACGCGAGACGAAACTCCGCGTTGCGTATCATCAGTGATCCCGAGAAATCCTCGATCCCAATGATCCTTAGAAGGTCGCTCGGACGACAATGGAGGACGCAGGAACGCAGGACGTGCGACGGCGCGTCTCTGGCAACTCGAGGCTCGTCTTGGCTGGAGAAAGAGCGTGGAACGTAGTTTAAAAATGGTGGATGATAACCCACGCGTACACGCGGATATATTTTTAGCTTATAGACTAGCCGAGGCGGGGCGAGGCGAGGCGAGGCGAGGCACCGCATCGCGAGACTTCGCGACGCAGATCGCCTCGTTCGAGCGTCTCCCGGCTCTCACGAGCCAACAACGGCAGAGCGGAGTCTCGAAAGAGGAACGTGGATACGCGCGACGTGGTATCCGCGATCCCTTTGATACCAGATATGCCTACGACAACGAGTTCTTGGTACTCGTTGTCAGTAAACCGAAAGCCAACCGCGACATACACTGGGTACGCCGTTGTAGCCATTTTTTTTCCACCGCACGTATCTTCTTCTTCTCCTCCTCCTCCTTCTCCTTCTTCTTCTTCTTCTTCTTTATGGACTATGATACTTTAACTCGTAATGGTTCTTCTTCAGAAGGAGGAAATTGTTCCACCTTTCCGTCGTTTCTTCGTAGAGACTTCGGAAGAGATACCGGATAAAACGTGGGAGAAGGTCGAACCTAACGATCGGCTCGGCTTGGTCCGCGAGGTTTCGAATCCTGAGTCGAGAAGCGCGACGACCAACCGCGATAATTCTTCGTTAACCCTAGAACGATCGCCGACGATTGACGTACGCGTCTATTTATAGGTTACAATCCTGTCATTACGACGCTTGCTCCGCTACTTTCGATGTTCCAGAGAAATCGAGGAATTCGACGAGGCTACTTCGTGGAAGCTTCTCGTAATTTAACGACTTCGAGCTTCGACTCGCATTGTCTTCGTATGTCTCTTGGTTTATCCTGGGAAGTAGGTCTGTAAGTTCCAGCAGTTTCGACCTTTTCTTGGTACGAAGAAATCGAAGTCTTGGATCGGTCGAGAACAGACATCGAGTTGATCAGCAGGATCGATTGGAGACGATTCAAACAGCGATCGTGGAATCGTGCATTCCTTGAAACCATGCGTTTCATGGAACATCGAATATTCTTGGTTGCGAGATCCCACCGTTCAATGGCACCCGCCAACGAACTGGTCGCATCCAGAGCGACGACTCGATCGATCGTTTTCGTATTTCTCTTGATTCGACTTAGGAAGTAACTGGGTAAGTTCCAACAATTCCAACCTTTCCTTGATATAGAGGAATCGAAGTCTTGGATCGGTCAAGAACAGACTTCGAGTTGATCCAAACGATGATCGTGGGTTCGTGCGTTCCTTGAGACCATGCGTTCCTTGGGACCTCGAAATTCCTTGTGTACGAGATCCCACCGTTCAATGGCGCCTAGCAACGACCTAGCCGCATCCAGAGCGACAATTCTATCGGTCGTCTTCACATATATCTTGGTTCGTCTTAGGAAGTAGCTCGATAAGCTTCAGCAATTCCAACCTTTCCTTAATTAAAAAATACCGTTGGCTTGGATCGGTCAAGAAGAGACTTCGAGTTGATCACCAAGATCGATTCGAGACTATCCGAACAACGATCGGGCGATTGTACGTTCCTTGTATTCATTCCTTGGGGCCATGCGTTCCTTGGGACCTCAAATTTCCTTGTGTACGAGATCCCACAGTTCAATGGCGCTTGATAACAACCTAGCCGCATCCAGAGCGACATTTTAATCGATCGTCTTCGTATATCTCTTGATTCGTCTTAGGAAATAACTCGGTAAGCTCCAGCAATTCCAACCTTTCTTTAATTAAAAAAAACCGTTGTTTAAATCGGTCGAGAACAGACTTCGAGTTGATCGACAGAATCGATTCGGGACTATCCAAACAGCGATCAGGCGACCCTGCGTTCCTTGGGACGTCGAATTTCTTCGGATACGAGATAGCATCGTTCAATGGCGCCCGCCAACGACCCGGCCGCATCCAAAGAGACGATTCGATCGAGACGCCATCGTGACGTTTCCTCGCTCGTTTTGAGTTTATTTGCGCGATGCGCGCGATCGTAAAACTTGCCGCGCTCGAAGCGTCTCCGAACGAACGTTTCTACGCTTCCGTGGCTGATCGAAACTCTTTCTTTTGCCCGTCCTTACGGGGGATCTCGATCGACCCGGTTGCGCGCGCAGCCGCGACGATTTCGTCCTTCTTTTCCGCAAAACCTAGAACGACGATTGTTTCCTCGACTCGCGGGAGGGGGCGCGCGACTTCGTCGTTCAAACGGAGAATAGTCGGCGGCGTATCTTCGGACCTATCTGGTTTCGGAAGGTTTATTTTCCTTTGCGGTACCAAAATGGCTGCTCGCTGCGGAAACCGCAGCCGCGTAATCCGAAACTATTGAACTACATTTTCCACTGGTTAATCACCGGACGCTCGGGATTCTGATAACATCTATAACCGCGAAATTGTTATTGCGATTACGATTTAAAAACTATCGATCCGACCATTATCGAACGATTGAAAACGATTAGAAATATCGAGGACGTTTCAAACGATCGAGGCCGACCCTGCGTCGAATCGAATACCAAAGACGAATTTTCAGTTCGTTTTGAACGCGATACGATTTCGCGGGTCTCTTTAAAGACGCCAAAAAATCGTACGAAATTAGGCTGTAACTAACGCTAGACTTATTTCGAGTTAAACAGAATTAAGAGGAGATATAAGTGGCACCGTTTCTATTTCTGTCTAGGTTGACCTTGTACCGTGATTATTAATAGGTATCAACAGATTCGTATGTACTGTTGCCAGTAGCATCGACACGTAAAATAAGTAACGCCTGCCATAACGGAACCATTATTTTCCTCGTTTCATCTCGCAGGAGGCAATTTTGATGTTATCTTCAAGCGGACAACATACATTTATTTCGCAATCATATTGCGCAAACTTTATCGCATGTAAGTATAGAACAAAAGTTTTCGATTGATGTTATACATAACTTTATATTACAAGTACAGTTCTTTAAAATGCTTAATACATATACGGATCGTACAATTACGCCGATATAAAACAAAATAAATACAAATAAATGATGATTTACCACTGTTTTAATGGAAGTACACAACGCGTCCAACCGTGTCACGCTGTTTCGAACGACTGATAGTCGACTGTTCTTCGAATATGAAAATTATATTAAAGCATAATGGTATTTATGCGCCATCTGCCGATAAATTTTGAAAACAATGAATGTTAAGATTCGCAAAAATGGTGCGTGCCGCGCCATCCAGTGGTGATTTTATGAAAGAACGGAGCTCTCAAATGCTAAATGTGGAGAGTTGCCGCTTCACGACTCCCACAGCTTCTCATTAGTCTTCGACGATTACAAACGTCTGTCTAATTAAATTTATTAAATTTATATCCACCGAGTAATCGCGTACAATTATCCGTTACCTTCGTTCCAGTCGTATTGTTGATGATCATCGAACTGGAATTGGACATGTATGTTCTAGAACTATCAAAGATTGGTTAAATCCTTCGCAGCTGATAATTTATAGGCCAAGATGGTCGACCATCACATTTGTCTCATCCCAAGTATTCGAATTTTTTTTAACGATAGTTTCGAGCGCAATCAAAAATCCATAAAAAGTGTTTACAGATTAACTAATTGTCAGTGGTCTTCGATACATTTTGAACATTCGGAAGATTAATAATCGATTACAATTTTCACGAACAACGGGTTGGATAGCACGCCACTGGACTGGTGAATCCTTGCGTGAAAATTGTTAACCGAAGCTACTGTAAACGGTGTAAGTGGTGCCATCTATCGAGTCCACCTCGAACTAATTTCAATTTATCCTCATTCCATTTTGGAATATTTTGAATTAAAAGATTGTAAGTATATTTCATACATGGCGTCTATTTTAAACGGTTGAAACGCAACGCGTAGTCTGCGAATCCAACGTAGAAGAATCTTATCTTAATTGTATATCGCGCTTCTGGTTATTATTTTGTAATTGATATTCTACAGTTGCAAAGCCACTGTCGCTGCATCTGTTGGATTAATTACGTGTAATTGAGCGAGGTGACGCGTGGACTTGAAAGAACTCTTACAGTATACATGTAAAGGAACGGGTTTACATCGAAAATATTGAACAAAAACATCGACGAATTATCAACAAGAGACTCCTAAGATCAAGGTATCGCTTGGAAGTTATCGAATTTAAAATAAAAATTGTGCTTGATTTCTGTGCGTGAATCGTGAAACGACATCGTGACCTCCTTATTCGATCACTAGTGAAGGGAAAGACGCGGCGACGCCATTAGCGATCCTCTCGGTGACGCGTGTGCAAGTCGCCCTTTTCGTGCTCACGATATCACGGATATTCGTACGAAAATACGAATTTTTTAAAACGTATCTAAGATAACACAGCTGACCGTGGATTTCATAGCGATCGTAAGTAAATAACTAGAGCGAATGTTTTTAAAATAAAAAATATATTCGGTGGATAAATTTGACTGGCAACGAGGAAGTGACATTGGAGAATATCACGGTGACTCTAAAACTCTTAATCGTAACTCGAGGACGACTTATACTCGATTTCCACAATTTTTAGTCGTGTGCACGTTTCTTCGTTCTCTAAACGTTTTATTTTTACCTCGAGGAATTTCTAGTCGAATTTTCCGAATCTCCCGCGTTTTCCATTCGAGCCGACTGCGCTATTCTGACCAACGCAGAATAAAACAATTAAACGTTTCTCTTTGAAAAAAAAAAAAAGAAAAATGCACCGCTCAACGTGCTGCTATTGTTACGTTCGAGAATTAAATTTGCGTAAATCGCGGAATATTTTCGATTTTGCTCGAACGATACGAGCATACGCGTGATTTATCTCGAAAGTTGACATTTTTGTAATTTGTTGACGCCCAAGCTTGCCTCCTCGTCGCACTAACCACTAGTGGGAGGGAAAAGATAGGTTAGGTTAGCTCCGCACGGAACGCGAAAGGCGTGGTAGTGCGTACGTTGCGTAAAAATTAATATTTACGCAAATTCTTACAGAATAACAATGGCAATTTTGAACTCCTGTTGGTCTCCGTTTATCTGGACGAACAGTGTAAAAGCGGGTTGCAGAGCCATCGCTTACTATACGACCGTAAGTAGTGAATTGATATAATCTCATTGCTAATGTTGTAACGAATTATTGTACTTATGTAAAACGTACGTTGTTACTTATTTAACCCTAGATTCGTAAACGTTCGTCTCACAGACCGCGTAAAATACGTAAACACTTACGTGTCGTTTGCTCGGAATAATTATTGCGTTCATTATCATTTCAGAAAATTAATGATTGATAATAAGTTGACCAACCGTCCTCCTTTAGGAAGGACAGTTCTTCTTTTGAAAGGTCTGTCCTCTCTCCATAAGTATCCTCCTTTTTAATATGTAAAAGCTAATTTGTTAATCTCTAAATATTTAATAACAAAAATTTCCCATAATAATGAAACGTTCGTTTATTTAATTTTATGTTATTCATTCAAACGAAAATATTCATATTTAAATAATAATTAATCACGATACGACTGCGTTATTTATTTACTATATTATGTTGCTTTCTGTTTAGTTATCGTCGCTAAGAACAATTCTTTTTTTTCTTTTTTATTTGTAATATTCGTTTCTTTAACCTGTTTATGTCCTCCTTTTCATTGGAAAGAATTTGGTCACCTTATTAACAACTTTTCAGATTTAAAGTGTTTTATTGCTCCTTGTATTAGGTCCACCAAAAAGTTCTGTCTATTATTTAAATAAAGAAGTGATATATTTCCGATACATTAATTAATATTTACCTGACAATGTTATTTTGCACCGTTATCAACCACTTCTTCACGTAAATATCGTGCATATGCGTAGAAATGCTATGGTCGAAAGTATCAATGTTCAACGCGAGACGACATTGTTTGACAGAACTTTCCGGTAGACCTAATATTTTATAAAATAACAATCATCTATACAATATGTTCGTCCGAGAGACGGATGTTTATTAATATTGAATCTGTCGTGCCTGTTTATGAGTTTAGGGTTAAATAGGCACTGTTTTCTTAAAAGTGAAATTTGTTGTTTTGTATGACACGAATCGTGTCGCTTTTTAGGCAATTAGCATCGTTCTTATTACGTTAATTTGCTACCAATTGAATGGCGGTGACTCCACTCAATTGTACAATCCACTCTTCGAAGCAGACGTTAGAGGGTGTAAGTACCACGTCAATTTCACGTCGCTTCCATTCGATGCGTCGAGAGATTCCGGTGCTCATCTTGTCTGTCTTTAGCTATGCAAGTGGTCGGCGGCTTCTTCATCTTCTATTTTCTACTGTTGATTATAACGGCCTTCATGGTTGTGTACGGCATACGAGAAGGCGTGCGCGGATGGCTGCTTCCTTGGCTCACGTTATGGTTCGTCGTATGTGCGTTTCAATTAGTGTTCGGATTGTGGATGTTAGGGGGTTATTACATTTATGTAAGTCGACGACGGTACATTCCTTTTTTCCTACGCTTGATTCGTTCCTTGTCACTTAAAGAGAAATGTCTCGATGCTGCTTCTTCCAGCTGGACTGTGTATTCTTCACGTTATGCGACTGGCTGTGGATGTCTTACAACGTGAGTACTTTTCGTATTAAGATACCATTGGCCTAAATACTTGCAGGTTATTCCATGTTTCCATTTAATAATTTTAGATTTATTGTTGGCTTGTTGTTTTGTCGATGTACAAGATATTCGAAAAATTACAGTCTCCAAACATCGAACTTTTGTGGCCTTAAATGGTAAGTCGTTGTCCTAACGAATCTGTAAAATACTGAAGAACACCAAAGCAAGGTAGAATATTTCAAACGCCGTTCTCCACTGTTCTTTATTTCATATACATTCGATAATGGATACCATTTGTTTATTTAGGATTGAAAATGATCTTATTAATTAGTAGTTACGGTACTGTATCCAAGAACAGTAGTGGTATAAATTATTCGTCCGCTTATTAAGGATAGATATTCGTATTACGATTTAAGACTGAAGATAGTCTGCCAAAATATCCGTCCATATTTAATGCATTTCCATTCTTAGTATACAAAGATTTATTCTCTCTATGTACATATTATATTCGGATGGAAGTTATGGAAGAAACATCACTTGCTAGAAGTCAGTGGTCTTTATCCTTAATATTCCATGAAAAAAGTTACTTCGATGCGATATATTCTGAATCGCATTGTATGTAAAGTTAAAAGAATGTATTTTATGAATGTTATATTTTGTATCTACGAATCTCTCGGACGAAGTTATTTTATGTATTATAACTGTTTATTGACGAAAGTGAGTGGCACTATAATCAAAAGAATTTTATGAGACGTTGAGTTAACACAATGCATTCAGAAAAGCACGCAAGTAAAAATATGTTTAAAATAACACGTGAAATATTTAATGAAAAAGCTTTGTACAAGCATCTATGAGAATGGATAACATTTTTACTTATAAGCAGCTACAAAGTAGTTATATTTTTTATATAGTTCATACTTTTTTATTGTATTACTAAATACTAATATAAATCTACATGTGTTTATACGATCAAATCCTATAAACGTTTACATCTGTAACATACTTGTGTATATTTATATACATACACATACATTTATGAATATATTGCTTTTACTTAGTTTTATAATAAAAATTTGTATAGTGCAATATATACTCGTTCATTTTTTTCTGTATACGTAAGTGTTTGAGAAATATACATTTATAAAATCTAAGGTAAAATAAGTGCTTGTCATTTTAAATCGTAAATTATTATTATTTAAAAATCCTCGCAGATCCTAATATTAGTACAGTCTCGATGTATATAGAGTCAGAAACGTTAAGAAACAATAATTAAAGTACACCTTGAATTATACAAAAATTAAACAAAGTTAACGTACTAGTATTAAAAATGCGCAATCCGTTTACGCAGTAACTGCTTTTAAAATTTGTAAACGAACATTAAAATTCTACAGAATAGATAAAAAATATGTTCAAATTGTTAGCTTCGTTTCCGCATATTTATACGTTTTTATCGATCGCAATTCTTCGATTAGGTCAGATCCCGTCGGTAACAAAGAACCAATTGTTTTCGACACGACTCGTTGGTAGTTCAGCCGCTAGATGGCGCCAGAGGTTCCACTTCCTCGCGATATTTCTCCGACTGTGTAGGAGAGGTGAAATAACACATGACACCTACGAGTGCATCGATCTTCCGCCGGAGTATCGAAAACGAAAGCGGAGTTTGAACACGTAGGAGCGAAGCGGAGAGAATTCTTCTCGCGCGAAGTAAAGTAATTATTTGTACAGCCGTTAGTACTACGATCGAAGTTACGTTCGATGCGACGTTGGGCAACGATCGTACGTCGTCGGTACATTGCTCGTAAACTTTTATCAATTCCGCGCGCTTTCGCAACGGCGATAAAGCGAGCCTTGGAACGACGTAGAACTAGAAAATCAATATAACATCGAGGACTGTTGCACGGTTTCGTTTCGCTCCGATGGGTTTGGAATCGCTTCGCGAAATTAAAAGGAATATCGCAATGATCTACCGGACAGAAACATCGTCGTGTTTTACGAATCACCGAAGTCGATCAACTCAAACGACCTAATAACGTTCAACTTTGCGATCGTTTAAGCAGAAAAATAGATAAAGAACGTTCGCGGCTAATCATCATAGTCGATGGACCGGCAAGGCAGAAATAAAAGTGCCGCGCATGAGTTACAACACGGTCGAACATTCGATATACGCGCGCGTCAGAGATTATTTCGTTCTAATGCGTACGCAGCGTGAAAATATTTTGTACGTATCACGTTGCATGGATCGTTGATCTGAAAAAATGATTCTGAATAAAAAAAAATACATTTATCGCGAAGCAACATGGAAGATAGTTCACACTCTAATCAAACATTTATTTAACGTATCGCGCTAAGACGGTGATTATCTCTGCGTCTTGGTTCAGGCAATATTACTTTTTTAACCGTGTTTTACGAAATCAAGTTACATAGCGTTTGCATCGTACGATTCTTTTTTTTTTTTATCTATTTTACCAATTACGACAGCCGCGTATGCCGATAAATTGTAGTCCGTAATGTATTAAATTATGTTTCATATTAGGATTTTACGGGCTAATGGCGGAGAACACGTTACGCGTTTACCGTGTTTTACGAAATCACATCACACAGTGTTTCGATCATAACAGATTTTTTTTATTTGTTTTACCAATTAACACGCGATAGCCACGTATGCCGATAAATTATACTGTAGTGTTTGTTAATATATACAATATTATTTGTTATGTATTACAGTGATGATTGGGATCATTGAGCAGGAGGCAGTTCGATGAAAGACTTTATTATAACAGAAATAGTAATGACTATTCGTCGTTTCGTCATTTTTCACACACGGCTTGCATTCGGCTTCCCTATACGGTCGTCATCGAAAGACTGACTTGTTTTCCGTTTCCTGGCCACGCCAGGACCGGAAGGAGGTGTAACCAACGCATACATATGTACATATATCACACACAGTTGCATTCGCGCGACAAAAGTCACGTCCCCTAAAACGTTTACACCCTAATTTTAGGGTGTTCTGTAATGTATGAAATTATGTTTCATATTAGGATTTTATCTCTCGAATCGATTACAGGCACGTAACCACAGGTATGAAACTTCAAAATACGCGCTTTTGTCGCGTCTCCGTCACGTAACGCGCTCGAAAGTAGGCGCATCTTCGTCGGCTTGTATTAGACGTTGTTTTCTCTTCTTACCCGTGAAATATACTCCATGAGCGTACGACGAAGCGACGATCATATTTTTCGCCACTTTTTCCCTCTACCTTGAGCGGTACTACTCCTGGCCCGTAAAACGCTAATGGCTCGAGCCACGATTTTACGACGTTTCACGGAAAACGCGAATAGCACGAGCAATTCGCAGTAAATTTGGAATGCCTCAAAGCGGGCAAATGCGACCGTCGTTAAACGAACGCGCCTCTCGTCGTACGATTCGCAATTTACTTCGTGACCCATGCCGCGCCTATCGATGCATCTCGAAGGGAGAACGCCGCGATAACGCTTTCGTTATGGCACGCTCCGGACGAGAAATTGACGCGGTTCGCGCGCATGTGAAATTTTCTAGCTCTTCTCGTCCGATGGAAATGAATTTTTCGGTTATATCCTCGCGAGGGGGGACGTAGACGTCTTTCGCAAATGAAAATCAAAAATGTTATAGTTGTTTGTATAATATATTATTAATATATTAATTATTATTATTATATATATAATATTAATATAATTATATTATAAGGCTGTGCTAAATTACATTTAAAAAATATTTTTCTTAATAATTAGATTTGATATATAATATTATTAATATAATAATAATATAATATAAAAACATTTATTATATTAAACATATCAATGTTTGTAATACAAACATTGGCATCAAAAATAGTAAAAGTTTCAAAAGTGGGGTCAATTGCTTTGTGATTTGTGAACTTGTTTCTTGCCTCGTAAGAGAGACGAAAGATTTCCTATCTCGACGCGTGAGCCGTTATGCATTTATTGCATCGATCAATGAGAAATTGTCAATGAAAGATCGTCAATGAGAGATCGTCAATGAATCGAACTCGCACCATCAATCGTAGCGAGGCTCGTTATCTATTTAAAAGGAGACATCTCGCGTTATTCAAACGTTTTCACTCCGTTCGCTCTTTTATTTCCCGTCTACTGTTCTACACGCGTAAGATTTCTTTTTATCAAGTACGAACGTAATACTTGACTTGATTTTGCAATCGAACGGCGAATCGCAAAAATAATCGGCGTGCGTACGCGCCAGTCTAGTCTGGGTCATCGTACGGAAAGATAAAAAGATCAAGACCTTCGCTGTTGAGATAGAGATTTAATTCTTTAACCAGACGTCGTTAGAATCAGCCTCTGTCTCGAGATATCGTAGTCCGTTCGTTTCTTCGTTATTTTTGCTTTTGCCGATGGGAGATACGACGAGCGCGTAACGAGTACGACGATTCAGCCACAAGCATGATAAAATTAAGAAAAAGAAAGGACACGTTTTACTGTTAATACCGTTCGTAAGATACTCTTCGATTATCTTTTATCGTTTCGAGGTAAACGTAATTTTTCTTTTTATTCGTAAAAACAACGAATCGCTTGTCTATAGAACGAGCCACGATATAGCGAGATCGTAAAATCAGACCGGTCCTGTTCGCACGTTCGTGCTTCAAATTGCGATGCAGACTATAAGAAAAAGTGATTAATTCAGTAGAATATTGAGCCTTCGACTTTTTTTTTATTTTTAAAGCCCATAGATTTTCACGATTTTGGCTAAAATTTAATTATGGTCTTTTATCTTCTTAAATCGTCCTACTGAATCCCATGATCGAGAAAATACCCGTCTTAGGTGTGACAGTAGCGTAATTCATATCGAATTTTCAACTTCATATTCGCATTCACGACATCGAGATCTGTCGTACAAGCGTTTAGAGTAGATTCTTTGATTGTTTGACAACAACGAATTACAGTACGCCTCTACGAATCTGTATGCTTCAATTGCACGGAAGAAAAAATTGATAAACAGACAATTTCTCTTTTACACGCATTATCCGCCAAAGTAGTTAATTTAATTTTTTTTTTGTATTTTTGAATTGCGGCGAGTATCGGGTTAACGATTCGATACACGTAAAATACTGACGCGCCTCTTACAAAGAAATTACACACAACGGAAAATATTATATTAGGTTGTTCGGAAAGTAATTTTAAGTTTTTATGAAAAACCGTTGAGAAAAAACGAAATTACTTTCCAAACAATCTAATATATTGGGTTGTCCGGAAAGTTCGTGCCGATTTTAAAGAAAAATTTGTTCTTTTTTTTTTTAAGATTTATTTTTTCCGAAGAAAAAAATTAATCGTATAATATACGTAATTATTTATTTTATATAAATAATAAAATAATAAATAAATTAAAAAAAAAAACGAAAATCGGCACGAACTTTCCGGACAACCCAATGCAATATTTCACGATTCGATACGACGACATTGCAGTTGCGATTTCAATGGGCGTCGATCCTTTAAAATTTCAAAATTGTTTAGATTTATTAGCTCAGAACCTCGCGGAAACGCACTCACTCTTTACCACGCTTACCGATCATCGCTATGGGTACAGCGATTCCACGAGGACGCTTTCCTTCCCGGTTAATTCCGTAGTCACAGCAGAAGCGTCGAATGCTCATTGTCGCAGCGATACTTTCACTCTTGGGACGTCGTGTTGGATGCCGATGGCGATGATCGGTGCCGCTTACGCACCTTCAGGATGCGTCGACTCGTATCAATTTGTTAGTCGCCGCGCTTTAATTAGGCCCGTCGAGGTTCGCGGCTGGTCGACGGAAGAGGCGCGTGATCGCGGAAGCGCTCGTCGATCGCCGATCGAGCGACCTCGATCTCCCATAAAAGCCAAGCGGAGGAAGCGCGTGATCGCGATCGCGAGACACTCGAGCAACGCGAAAACTCGCGAAGGACGTCGAAATAGTTACGATCGACGCGTTAACCGTAACGAGCTACGGATACGAGATCGATCTCGTCGAGGCGTAATTGGGATTACGCGGATCGTTTTCCTTGCTCGATCGTAATTTAGCGTGAGTTTGCCGCGGATACTCTGCACGTTCAACGATGTCGATGATCGAGCGGTTACGTCGATCATTTTCCCGAGAAAAGGCGCGAATAAACGGTCGTCCTATCGCGAAAAGCTCCGTAGAGGAATGTTCGAATTATTCGAGTTTTTTTTTATTGCAATGAACGATCAGCAATTTTGGTAGAGTGATACAGGACGTTGAAGGGAATTCTTTTTGTAGAAAAAAAAGGCGTACAAAATTACTGATGTTAACATAATTCTTTTAAAAAACCGTATGCTCTCTAAGGATTTAATTAATTAAGTTTTAAATTTAATTTAAATTTTCCTCATCGAAAATATGTTAATGGATGTAATGAACTCGTTTAAATTTCTTCGATGTAAGAGATTTCTTTTGAGGTTAATTCTTCTTAGAGAAATTCTTTTTTAAAAGAATAATGATGACAGCCGTAATTTTATACGCCTTCTTTCTATAGAGAATCGTTCGAAGGAGTCTATAACGTGCACGCTCGATTATAATATTTTTATAGAACGTTATAATGGAGTACCGTGCTTGCCCGACGATAGACGAATGTTTGAGCGGGAAGACGCGTATATTTTTAAAGGTCGTTCCGACTTCGCGATATCGTCCACCTGCCTTCGTTACGTCGAGAGTTTCGAATTTCTTGCTCCTTTTTTGATCTCGCCCAAAGCCGACGACGTTGAACCGTACCGTGTAAAATTTCGAAGGCCCTATATCGAAGGCATCGTCGAAAGAAGTCGCGATCGCTCGAGCTTTCACCGTTCTGTCGTTAAAAATCGAGCGTAACGAGTCGCAACGACCTTAATTATCGTGTACATGGTCGAAGGAACGCCAATCGAGCGCACGGCGTTAACGAATCTCTGCGTGTAGCTGTTCGTTGGACTCCAGCTGCCATTGTGTGGCTGTAACGTCGTGACATCGTCGAAAAATACGAGCTTCGAAAAGTAAACCTTCCATTTTTAGTCAGATTCGGCTGGGATTAGTTCGGATTTATGGGAACAAACGATCTTCATCGATTATTCCTATCGATCTTTTTCCCTCCCGGTTAACGACCCTGATCATTTGCGAAATTATAACGCTCGTAGAACGTCCCTTTTCCTCCATTTCTTCTCCTCCTCTTTCTTGTTAGGCGTCGATTTTTAATACGATCTTTTTGTTCCTTATTTTTTGCGAAGACGAAAAAAGAAAGAAAAAAAAGAAGAAGGGAGCGCGCGCGTCTCTCCGTGGGGCTCCGTCGTTACGTCGCTCGGCTCCTCGATTATTCGCGTTTCGCACGGCGGAATCGTAAATCGCGAAACCGGCTTAACGAGAGCCGGTGGACAACGACGACGCAGCAAAGAGGGAACGAGTCGAGAAGCTTCTCGAAAGACGCTTAAAACGGACGTTGTCAGGACGTTCCGTTCTCCTTCTCGCGATTTCGATCTCGATCCGGCGTAAATCGACGCGCCGCGAGCGCGATAAAAAGAAGAGGAAGATCGTCGTAGGGCCTTGGAGGGCCGTAGGGCATCTCGGGGTAAGGCGGTTGCTTTTCGTCCTGGCGGGAGATTCGTATCTCTCGTGCTGACGAATAGAGAGCCGATACTTTGGCTCTCGCTCGTATAAAAATCGTTTCTTCGACGCGACAGAGATTTACGGTGTGTCACGCGAAAGGTCGTCAGTCAAATTGTTTCACATTGATTTTCAGGTCGAAGAGAGCGCGTCGTCTCTCGTACCGCGCTTCGCCTCGTCTCTGCCCACACGCGACGTCTACGGCTAAGGCATTGTGGTTTTCAGGCACTTATTTATGCGAGGCCCGACGTTTCCGCCCCTTCCGCTTCGCGTTTAGGGCCGTTGACTTCGTCGTACGACGGTTCTGTCTTCGGTACGATGCTTCGCGTTGTCACTTTGTCGGTCCTTTTCCTCTCTATCTTTTTTCTCTTTCTTTCTCCCTCTTTCTCTACCTCTATCTCTATCGTCGCCCTTTCACCGACATCGTTTCGCATCCACGACCGGCGAAATTGCAGCTTCCGCTTACGGTCGATCATAAAAAGTTCTTCGTCTACCATCGTTTTGACTTTCGACGTTTTCGTCCTTCTCTCGCGAACGTCAACTTCTCCTAGCATCTCCGTGCGCTCGTAACGCACCAGACGTCGATTATTTCGATTATTCACGGTCGTACGCTGCAGTTTCTCGAGCTCCATCGAGATGAGATAATAGTAGATGGAGCTACGTTAAACACGACGTAGTGCAAACGACGTGTTACGAATCGTTCGTGACGAATCGAACGACGCGAGAACGTTTAGTTTTTCCGTTTAATCGACATCGCATAGACGCGTCACTTTCGACGATCTACGAGATCGAAAGGATACTTTTAACGACTTCATCGGTCTCGTCTCCGTTCCGAAATCGCATTGGCCATTGATCGCTGCTTTTTCGACGCGTCTTCGAAACGCGTGATTTCGTTTAAGAAAATAATTGACGAGATAAATATCGCCAGCAAATTTCTCAGCTTTCTTGTAATAATATGGAGCGTGGCAGTCGGTAGTGAAAATATCGGTTCTTCGTTGGTTGTAACCAGTGTTATTCTCGCAGTTATTTCTCTTCCGTTTCGCGAGGAAAAATAATAATTCGGGGTTCGTGCTCGTAGGAATATTTTTTCTGAAAACACTCGATCGATCTACCGGCGTCCCTTTTTCGTTGTACGAGGCGTCGACGGGCTGCCGTTACTCGGATATCACTCGAACGAACCAAAAGCGACGAAGCGACTTCGAGAGGGCGTATTTTGAGGGCGGCAAGCGTGAGCTCGATAAAATCGAGAAGACAGGAATAATTTTCGCAGATTTTTCTCGATTAACGAACCGGTCGATTTGATAGAACCAAGGCAACGGTCGAATTCCTTTCTTTCGATTTTTAGGGAAATTTTTAATAAATTAGTTTAATGAAAACAGCTGCACATTGATTTAGATTCGAATATGGAAAACGTTTACGTATCTAATAGCTCGTCGCTTAAAATCGCTCGATATTATAGAAATGTTTAATTAATTGGATTAATGAAAAGAACTGCACATGGACTTAGATTCGAACCTGGAGAACTTTTACGTATTTGATAGCTCGTCGCTTAAAATCGTCGTTTAAAATCGTTTGATATTATGGAAATGTTTAATTATTAATAAAAACAGTTGCACATTGACTTAGATTCGAGCATGGAAAGCGTTTACGTATCTGCTCGCTTGTCGCTTAAAATCGTAGTTTAAAATCATCTCGATATTATAGAAATGTTTAATTAATTAGATTAATAAAAACAGCTGCACATTGACTTAGATTCGAACGTGGAAAACTTTTACGTATTTGATAGCTCGTCGCTTAAAATCGTTGCTTAAAATCGTCGTTTAAAATCG
>JAITYT010000380.1:53557-63636 GCA_025433975.1 Liostenogaster flavolineata
CAAAGTCCAGGCCTATTGTTAGGTCCTAGGCTAGGTCCAAGACCATGACTTTGTCCTGGTCTTCTTCCAGATCGTGGTCCAGTCCTACGCCTAATGCGAGGTCCACAGCTAGGTCCAGGTCACGTCAAGGTACAAGTGCAGGTATAGCACTAGTCCAAAACTTTGTCTACGTGTAGGTCAAGGCTCGCGAGTAGGGCCATCTTCAGCTGCAGGGCTATGTACAGGCCTATGAATAGGTCCGGAGCTAGGTCCAGTACGACTTCCAGGACCAGATCTAGGGATTGGTCTAAGGCTACGACTAGCTCCAGGACTAAGTCCAGCTCTAGCAGCAGACACAGGTTCAGGTCCAAGTCCATGTCTAGGTCCAGGTTAAGGTCCAGGCCTACGTCCAGGGCTACTTTCTGGCTAAGTTCAGGTCAAGGTATAGCTCTTTCTCCAGGTATAGCAGCTGGTCCAAGTTCAAGGCAAGGTACATGGCTAGGTCAGGGTTCCGAGCTAAGTCCAGGTCCAAGAGCAGTTATAAGTCTAGAATTAGTCTAGGTCCAGGTCCATTTTTAAATCCAGGACCAATTCCAGGTGTAGGTCCAGGGCTAAGGCCAGGTCCGAAACCAGGTCCAGGTATGGGACTAGGTCCAGAGCTAGCTTCAGGTCTAGGACTAATTTGAGGAATAGGTCTAGTTCTAGAAGCATGTTCATGGGGAGGTATAGGTAAGGGCTAGGATCATGTCCACCAGAAGGTTTAGGGGAGGGCTAGGTCCATGACTATGCCCATGTCCACTTCTACGGCTATGTCCAGGCCTGGATAAAGGTCTAGAGCCAGGTCCAGGTCTAGGGCTAGTTGCAGCTCTAATACCAAGTACAGGCTTAAAGTTGGGTCCTGTGCTAGGTCTATAACGAGGACCAGATCCAGGTACATGTCCAGGTCCTGCAAATAGTCCTGACCTAAATCTAAACATAGGTCTAGAGCTGAACCTGGACCTAGACTTGCCCTGGACCTGCTCCTGGTCTTCGTGCTGGACCTTGCCCGGGACCTAGCTGTGGACGTGGCCTTGCTCTTAAACCTGTACCTAGGCCTAGAACTGGACCTGGTCATATACATTTATCTAGCCCTGGACCTAGCCCAAAGAGACAGACATGAACCTGGATCAGATTTTAGCACTAGGCCTAGACCTGGTCCTAATCTTCGACTTGGATCTGGACTAGTCTTAAACCTGGAGATAAACCTGAAATTTCACCTAAACTATTCCTAGATATGAACCAGCTATTGAACCTGAGATTAACCTGGACCTGCTCCTGGTCATAGACCTTGTCCTGTAACTGCCTTGGCCTGGAACTGTACTTAGACTAGAGCGGGTCCTAGTTTCCATGTAGCCATGGATCTAGCCTTAGCTTTGATGTGGACCTATAACTTTACCTTGATCGAGACCCAGTCTTAAGCATGCCCCGGCCATGTACCTAGACATAACCCTTGACCTATCCCTAGACCTCCAACATAGTCCTGGAGTTGGACTTATCCCTCGAAGTAGCCGTACATGTGAAGCCGGACATGGACCTGTAACTACACCTGGACCTGGACCAATAACTGAGCCTGTTCCTGGATCATGACCTAGACTTGGGCCTGCTCCTGACGTAGCCCTAGCTTTGGACCTAGCCCTCGACATAGACCTGGACCTGGCCATGAACTTTGCCCTACACTCTACCTGGAGTTATACATTGACCTGAACCTAGCCCAGAAGTTACCCCTAGACCTACATCTGGACCTGCTCCTGGGCATAGACACAGCTTCGGACCAAGTCCTTGTCCTGCACCTGGCGCTGGAACAGAACCTGAACCTGGAACTTGTCCCGGAAATAGGCCAGGACCTTAAGCAGAAACTAGTCGAGGGCCTGGACCTGCACCTTGGCCTAGACTAGGCCTAGCCCTGCATCTATCCCTAAACCTGAAACTAGCTCTAGACCGAGACCTGGACATGCTCCTGAAACCAGCACTGAACCTAGCCCTAAACCGGACCTGGACATTGACCAGGAACCAACCCTTAAGTTAGCTCTTTACCTGGACCAACAAATGGTCCTGATATTATATTTAAACCTCGATCTGGACCTGGAACTGGACTAGTACTTTGACTAGTCCAAGAGCTGAACCAAAACCTGGATTTTGAACTAAACCATTCCTAGATCTGGACCTTCAATTGAACCTGGAAATTGACCTGGGCCTGCTCCTGGACATATATGTTGCCCCGTACCTAGCCCAATCCCTGGACCCATAGATAGACTGGAGCTGGTCCTGGACTTAGACCATGACACGATCCAGGTTCTTGTCCTGGATCTAGCACTTAGACTCGCCTTACGCCTGAACTGGGCCGATACGTGGACCTTTAACAGGACGTACTCCTAAACCTGGCCTGGTCCTGCATCTGGACATAACCGTGGACCTATTGCTAGACCAGTAACTGGCCTTGGAGTTGGACTTAGCCCTGGATGTAGCCCCAGATCCTGAGCTGGACATGGAATGGAAATAGCCCTCGACCTATTCCTAGCCCTAGACAAGGACCTGGAACAGATTCTAGCCCTAGGCCTGGACATGGACCAACTCCTGGACTTGAACATGTACCGGGACCTGGATCTGGACATTGTCCTGATCTGGACTTAGACATAGGTCTGGAGCAGAACCTGGACCTAGACTTGACCTGGGCTTGCACCTGGTCTTTGTACTAGACCTGGGATGGGACCTAGCTATAGGCGTGGCCTTGGTCTTGGACCTGTACCTAGCCCTAGACCTGGACATGGCCATATACATCTATCTAGCCCTGGACCTAGCCCAAAGAAACAGACATGGACCTGGATCAGTTATTAGCCCTAGGCCTGGACATGCACCTAATCCTCTACTTGGTACTGGACTAGTCCTAGACCTGGTCCTAATCCTAGACTTTGAACTAAACTACTTCTAGATCTGCACCTGCTGTTGAACTTGGAGTTTGACCTGGATCTGCTCCTGGGCATAGACCTTGTCCTGTACATAGCCCTCGGTCTGGAATTATACTTAGACCTGGAGTATGTCCGGGTCCGGGATTCCGAAAATGACCTGTTCCTGGTCCTGGTCCGGGTTCTAGCCCTGGATCTAGCCTTCACCCTGGTGTAGAACTATACCTGGACCTTGATCGGAACCCTGTCCAAAGCTTCGCCTGCTCCTGTACCTAGGCATACACCTGGAACTATCCCAAGACCTACAACATAGTCTTGGTGTTGGACTTCTCCCTGGACGTAGCCGTACAAGTGCAGCTGGACTAGGACCTGGAACTAGCACTCGTCATGGAGCAGTACCTGACCTTGGTCCTGGACCTTGACCTGCAGATGCACCTGCTCCTGGTTCTTCCTCTAGACCTGGACCTGGATTAGATTCTTGCCGTAGGCCTGGACCTGGACCTAATCTTATAACTGTATCTAGAATGGTCGTAGAACGGAACCTGCTCCTGGACCTGGACCTAACCTGGGACCTAATCATTGACCTGGACCTGGACCAGGACTTGGAAAAGAGACTGGTCCTAGCTCTGGACATAGCCGCGGACCTAAACCTGGATCTTGTCCTGGAACTGCACCTAGACCTAGATTGGGACCTGGACCTGGGCCTCAAACTTGACCTGGAACTGGTCCTGTACCTGGACCTAGCCGTGTAAGTATCCTTAGACCTGGAACTGGTCCTGTACCTGGACCTGGACCTGGACCTGGACCTATTGCTAAACCTGAAACTGGACATTGACTTGACCTGGACCGGCTCCTGGTTTTCGTTCTTGCCCTAGGACAAGACCTACTTATAGGCCTAGAACTATACCTAGACCTAGGGCTAGTCCTAGACTTAAACCTAGTCCTAGTCCCGGCCCTGGATCTTGTGTTGGACCTGGACCTTGATCTGGTTCAGCGTATTGCACTTAGCGTTACACCTAGCCCTAGACCTAGACCTGCACCTGCTCTTCAACCTGGACCTACACCTAGACGTAAAGCTGATCTTGGACTTAGACCTAGACCCAGTCCTGGTGCAGGTCTAAGATTAGTTACAGGTCCAGGTCTAAAGCTATATTCACCTTAAGATCATTGTCTATGTCCAGGGCAAGGTCCAGGTCCAGCTCTAGTTCCAGGACCAGGTCCAGGTCAGGGACTAGGTCCTAGCTCAGATCCAGGTCCAGATTAGGTTGTAGGTCTGGTTAAGTACTAGGTCCAGGGCTACTTCCAGATACAGGTCACGGTCTAAGTCCAGGTGCAGGCTTAAGGCTGTGTCCAGACCTAGTGCTAGGTTCAGGTCCAGGACCAGGACCAGGTCCAAATCCATGTCTAGGTCCAGGTACAAGTCCCGGCCCAGTTCCAGGTCCAATTCTATGACTAGTTCCAATGTCAGGTCCACCTTCAGGAGCAGGGTAGGCCTAAGTCCAGGTCAGGCACAGGGCTTGATCCATGTCTAGGATTAAATTCCGGTCGAAGACAAGTTCCAGTAGTAGGTATATCACTAGGTACTGGTCCAGGTCTTGGACTAGGTTCAGAGCTATGTCCATGTGCTGGACCAGGTGCAGTTCTAAGTATAAGCAAAGGTGCAGGTCCAACTCTTGGACTGCCTTAGGTCCAGTTCTAGGCGTAGCGCTGAATTAAGGGATAGGTGCAGGTCCAGGTCAAGCTGGAGGTCTAGGGCAAAGTCTTTGGCTACGTCCATGTCTAGGACCAGGACTACGTACTGGCCTAGGTTTAGGTCCAGAACCACGTCTAGCTGTAGGGCTAGGTTCAGGGCTAGATCCAGAAAAAGTTCCAGGTCCAGGTTTAGGGCTAGGGCTATGTCCGACGCTAAGTACAACACGAAGACCAGTTGTATGTCCAGGTCCAAAACAAGAAACATGTCTAGGGCTAGGACCAGGGGTGGGTCCAAGTCCAAGACCAGTTCCGTGTCTAATGCTAGGTTTAGGGCTAGGTCTAGCTCTAGGAGCAGGCCCATGTTTAAGTCTAAATATAGGACCAAGTCCAGGTCCAGGTTTAAGTCTGGGCAGAGATCTAGGTTCAAGTCTAAATTCAGGACCAGGTCCGTGTCTACGGAAAGGTCAGGAGCGAGGTCTAGGTCAAGGACCAGGTTCAGGTTAAGGGCTAGTTCCGGGTCCAGAATCAAGTCCAAGCCAATAACTTGGTCCTGGGCTGGGTCGAGAACGTGAATCATAACCAGTTGCAATTCAAATGTTGGCCCAGTTCTAGGCCAAGGACTAGGTGTAGGTCCAGGTCCAGGTTGATGTCCACGTATGGTTCCGCGTCCAGGTCTAGGTCCAGGTTCAGGACTAAGAACAGGACCCTTACCATATCCAAGCCGATAACTGAGTCCTGGGCTAGGTCCAGAACGTGGACCAGGACCAGGCCCATTTCATGCCAAGGTCTAGGTCCACGTTCAGGCAAATGTCTAGATCCAGGTCCAGGTCCAGCTCCAGGTCTAGTTCCAGGTCCGTGTCCAGCTCCACATGTAGAGCTACTTCGAGGGTTAACTCCAACTCCAGGACTGTGTTGTAGGTCTAGGGCTAGTTCCAGATCCATTCATAGGTCCAGGTCTAGGGCTAGGTTCGGGACCATGTCCAGGTCAAGGACTAGGTCCATAGCTAGGTGTGGGTTTAGAATAAGGTCTAGGTCTAGGCCCTGGTCCGGAAGCAGCTTCAGGTCCTGGACCAGCACCAGGTATAAGTCCATGTCTACGTCCAGGTCCAGGTCCAGGTCCAGGTTGAGGTCCAGGACTATGTTCAAGGCTGGATTATGGTCTTGGACCAGGTTTAGGTCTGGGGCTAGGTTAAGATCCAGGACCACGTCCTAGTTTAGGGCTACATCCAGGACCAGGACCAACTTTAGGCCGATATCTAGGTCATGGGCTAGGTCCAGAACGAGGACAAGGACCAGGTCCAGGCCAAGGTCTAGGTCCATGTCCAGGTTTAGGACCTGTTCCACTTTAAGAGATGTGTCTAGTGCAAGGTCCAGGAACAGGACCAGGCCAGGGTTAAGGCTAGGTCCATTTCAAAAGACAGGCGCAGGTCGAGATATGGCCTAACACTAGATCCGGGGCTAGTTCCAGGTCGAGGAGCCAGTTCACATCTAGCTCCAAATTCAGGAGCACCGCCAGGTCTAGGTATAGGACTAATTTATGGGCTAGATTCAGGTCAATGCATAGCTCCATGTCCAGGCTTAGGGCAATGTACATGGCTAGGTCTAGATCCAGGACCAGGTTTGGTCAAGGATCAGGTCCAAAGCGAGGTCTAGGTCCAGGCAATGACTAGGTCCAGGGATATGTCCAGGTTTTGGGCGATAGCAAACTTCTGGGCTTGGTTCATGTTAAGTATAGCTCAAAGTTCACGTCTAGGACTAGTTCAGGACCAGGTCCAAGCCAATGGCTCGGCCCGGATCTAGGTGCAGGTTCGAGACCAATTAAAGGTCAAGATCTAGGTCAATGTCCAGGGCCCGGCATGGGTTTAGTTCCACGGCTAGGTCAAGGCACAGGGCTACGTCAGGGGCTAGGCCCAGCGCTACTTCCAGGTACAGGTCACGGTCTAAGTCCAGTTCCAGTCCTAAAGCTGAGTCCAGACCTAGTACTATGGTTCAGGTCCAAGTCCAGGTCCAGGTCCAAATTCATGTCTAGGTTCAGGTACAGGTCCCGGTCCAGATCCTGATCCAAGTCAATCACTAGGTCCAATGTTAGGTCCACCTTCAGGAGCAAGGCCAGGCCTAGGTCCAGGTCAGACACAGGGCTTGATCCATGCCTAGAGTTAGGTCCCTGTCGAGGACAAGTTCCAGGACTAGGTCTATCACTAGGTACAGGTTCAGGTCTAGGACTAGGTCCAGAGCTAGATTTATGTCCTGGACCAGGTGCAGTTCTAAGTATAGGCAAAGGTGCATGTGCAACTCTTGGGCTGTCTTAGGTCCAGTTCTAGGCGTAGCGCTGGATTAAAGTATAGGCGCAGGTCCAGATCAAGCTGGAAGTCTAGGGCAAGGTCCTTGCCTAGATCCATGTCTAGGACCAGGGCTATGTACTGGCCTAGGTCTAGGTCCAGAACCACGTCTAGCTGTAGGGTTAGGTTCAGGGCTTGATCCAGGAAAAGTTCCGGGTTCAGGACCAGGTCCGTGTCTATGGAATGGTTAGGATCTAGGTCTAGGTCAAGGACCAGGTCCAAGTTAAAGGCTAGTTCCGGATCCTGAACCAAGTCCAAGCCGATAACTGGGTCCTTGGCTATGTCCAGAACGTGAACCATGACCCGGTGCAATGCATGCCTAGCCCCAGTTCCAGGCCAAGGTCTAGGTGTAGGTCCAGGTCCAGGCTCAGAACCATTTCTAGGTCTAGGGATAGGTCAGGAGCTAGATTCAGGTATAGGCCAAGTTCTAAGTCCAGGTCCAGGCTCAGGATTAGGATTGTGGCAAGGTTCATTGCTGGGTTCATGTCCAGGACCAGGCTAGGTCTAGGTGACATTACAAGTCAAGGCCAATGGGTAGATCCTAAGCTAGGTTCATGTACAGGACCAGGCCAGGGCTAGAGCTATATCCAGTTCAAAGCACAGGTTCAGGTCAAGATATGGCCTAAGGCTAGATCCAGAGCTAGGTCCATATCCATGACTTAGTCGATAGCTAGCTCCAGGTTCAGGATCACCTCTAGGTCTAGGTCTAGGGCTAGTATCAGATCTTGGTTGTGGACTATGTATAGCTCCAGTTTTTGGATTTGATTAGGTCCTGGTCGAGGCAAAGAGCTCGGTTCTGCTTAAGGTTCTGGTGCGTGTCCAGGACAAGGTCTACGTCTAAGACCTCGCCCATTATAGGTCCAGGTCAAGGGAGTAATCCAGGACTAGGTTAAGATCTAGGAGGGGCTGTCCAGTTCTAGGTCAGGGTCCAAGACCAGTCGCAGGTGTTGGTACAGGTCCAGGTCTAGTTACAGGTGCCTGTCCAGCTCCACATGTAGAGCTACTTCTAGGGTTTAGTCCAATTTCAGGACTATGTTGTAGCTCTAGGGATAGATCCAGTGTTAGGAATAGGTACAGGACAAGGCCATGCTTAGGACTTTGTCCAGATCTAGGCCGAGGTATATGTCCAGTCAGGCCTACGGTTAGATCCATGGGTAGATCCAGGACCCAGTCCTGGACTAGGTCATGGTCTAGGTCCAGGACCAGCTCCACGTCTGGCTATACGGCCAGGTCTCGGGCTAGGTCCAAGTTCACGTCCTTATCAGGACCTTGGCTTAGGTCCATATCTAGAACTAGTCAAGGTCCAAGTCCAGGATTAAGTCCAGTTCCGCGACCAGGTCTTATTCCATGTCCAGGTCCACGCTTAGGCCCAAGGTCCATATCTGAGCTTAAGGCTAGATCTAGGGATAGATATATGACCAGGACCAGGTCTAGGCCTATGTTTAGGTAGAAGTCTAGGTCCACCTTCAGGTCCAGGTCCAGGTTCGGGTCTAGGTCCACTGCTATGTTCATAGCTTGGTCGGGATTCATAGCTAACTCCACATCCAAAAGCAGATATAAGTCTAGGACTAGTCTGGGTCAAGGTCCATTTTTAACACCAGGACCAGGTTCAGGTCCACGTCCAGGGCTAATGCCAAGTCAGATCAAAACTAGATTATTGACAATTGTATGTTCAACACACGGATTAGGTCCAGTTCCTGGCCTTGGGCTAGGTTCTGGGCTAGGCCCAGTGCTAGGTCTAGGTTGACGTCCAGATCCAGGACCAGTGCTAGGTCTAGGTTGACGTCCAGATCCAGGACCAGTTCCAGGTCAGAACCAGGTTCAGGTCCAAGCCTAGGTCCCTTTCCACCCTAGCCCCTCCCTGCTCCCCCTTTTGCCGCCCAGCTCCTCCCCCTCAGCTCCCCTCCCCCGCCCTCCCTTTGGCACCACTGCTCCCACGAACTCTACCCGACAGTGCTCGTAGCCGGCCTTCTTCGAGACGCAGCTTGTCCTGGGATGTTCGTAGTCGTCACGTTACTTATAAGTGTCCCCTTTTAAGTTCCCGCATTAATGTCGGATAGCTACAGGAGGTTGCCGATGTAACACTTGTGTTGAGGAGTTCCCAATTGCAGCTCGGTTGTTGATGTCCACCAGATTTCACATTGCGTCCGTTGCGCACATTTATTCTAACGTAGGGGTCACCAATTGTGGCGATCGCCTTCTGGATCGAAAAGAGATCGCCACGTTTTTGTACTAGCGTTGCCGCAAATCTATAACAAAACACACTCAGAGCATTGAAATTCCAGATTCCGATGTTTGAAGATTTTTTCTGTGTCGAGGCATGGAATTTTTTTGCGATTTTGGACGAAATCTGAATGCCCGTTTCTTAGTGCTTTTTCGATAATGATCGATGCAGTAGCAAATAATTAGAGGTTTCCCGTATTTTTAATCAAAAAAACTGGTGTTAACGTGATTTATATTCTTTGCACGAAATCCAAGAACAAGGTTTTTTAGCTATATCTACTCGTAGAAAACTGCAGGTCTAAAACGACGAACGGATATGATTTCTACGTGTAAAAATCTTTAAGAAAACACCCTCAGAACGATGAAACTCCACATTCCTATGTTTGGAGATTTTTTCTATGCAGGGGCGTCGAATTTTTTGCGATTCCAGCCAAGATCTGAATATGCTCTTTCATCGTGCTCTTTCGATAATAATCGATGCAGCAGCATATATTTAGAGGTTTACAGGTGGAATTATCCAGAAAAACTGGAGATAACGGGGTTCTCATGGATTTCACGTAATGCATGGAAAATGGATTTTGGCTGTATATTCTCGCAGAAGCTGCTAGCGTAAAACGGGTCACCGATATAAATTCTACGCTGTAACATCTGCAAGAAGGCACCTTCAGAATAATGAAAATCCACTTTTCGATTTTTGAAGATTTTTTTATGCTGAAGTACGGAATTTTTACGATTCTCGCCAAAATCTGAAGGTCCGTTATCTCGTCCTTTTTTGATAATGATCGATGCAGGAGCACATAATTAGAGGTTTTCAGCTCGTTTATCCAAGAAAACTGGTGTGGCGGTATGGCGCGCGTTCGAGAAAAGAGAAGGACGCGTGTCCCTCTGGTGGTAGGAGATCGGT
>JAITYT010000380.1:115007-125022 GCA_025433975.1 Liostenogaster flavolineata
TTTTCCCCCGCAGGGAAGACCCGCCTCGTATCTCTGTCCTTCATTATTATTCTACGAACCGCGGTGGCGATGAAGTCTCCCTCTCTTTTCTCTCTCTCTCTCTCTCTCTCTCTCTCTCTCTCTCTCTCTCTCTCTCTCTCTTTCTTGGCCGAGTCGTTTCTAAAGGAGTCCATCTCCTTTCCTCTTTCCAGGTCGTACGCACGTGCATCGCCGAGGAGGAAGAACGCGTAGGTAGGTAGGTAAGTAGGTAGGGCAAGGTATACGCGTACGGAGATCGCTACGTGTTCCTGCGCAATAGGCGAAACGGCACGACAGGGAAGTACAACGTTTTCAAACGCGATTCTCGCGATGCGAGTTGAAGTAAAAGCGTGATATCGGCGCGTCGCTCGCTCGCGTGTAAGCGTCTGCGTGCGACGAGAGCCGCGAGGAAAGGCTCTAGCCACGCTAGCTCACAGCGTTCGATGTCAACTCGTTGCCATGCATCTGCCTAGCCAGCCTTCGGCTGTCACGCCATCGTACAATGCACGAGAACGACGGATGGACGAGGGAGCCGGAACAACAAAAAAGTCCAACGCGATCCTGTTCGTTCGCGCGCGCGCGCGCGCGCGTGTGTGTGTGTGTGTGTGTGTGTGTGTGTGTGTGTGCGTGTGTGTGTGAGAGAGAGAGAGAAAGAGAGGAGAGGGAGAGAGAGAGGGAAAGAGAGATGCAGTTGAAAAAGCGAGATGACGATAATAAGACGAATAATAGATAATAAGAGAACAAAGATATGCTGTGTTTATTTATTATTATATATTAAATGATATATATTTTATTATTATTATGTATTTATTATATATAAGTTATTTATATATTATTTGTAACACATTATTGATGATGGGATCATTGAGCAGGAGGTAGTCAAATAATAAATGCAACATTTTATTATTACAGAATAGTAATGACGAATACTATATACACATTTAACGTCAAACGTCAGTTGTATGATCGTCGTCAAAAGACTGACTTGTTTTCCGTTTCCTGGTCTATGCATAGATATATATATTGTTTGTTTGCGGTTACCACGACAACTCAACGCTCAGCGCTCGCACTCACATGCACTTCAGACGCGTGCCCTTGGAACGCCTACACCTTACTGATAATAAAAGAAGACGAAATAATTCGTTATCAAAGCGCGATGGTACCGAGCGCCGATGTCGTAAAAATCTTTATACGATGAAATAAAAGAAAAAGGAAAAGAATGCGGATGGAAAGTCGCGATACGTCGACGGTGTTACCTTTAGAAAATTCTGCCTTTATAGGTGACTCGTCTGCACGATTCGAACTGTCTGCATCCAGGCGGCTGGTCAATTACGATGACAATTACGGTGAAACGCGAGTCATCGGTACGCTATCGACATGGTTCTATTGGGTAATCTTGGTTTCTTTCCGCCGTGAGTGTCATTCTTTATCTTCTTCGAACCCAAGGAAAAGATGAAAAGGAAGGGAGAATAGGCAAGAAAGAAAGAAATAAATAAAAAAAGAAAAGAAATAAAGAAGTAAATAAATAAATAAATCAATAAGGAAAGAAAGAAATAAAGGAAGGAAGGAAGAAAGAAAAAAAGGGTGGCAGGGAGCTCGTTTCGAGGAACAAACGATCGTGACGCGAAAAGAGGACGTCTGTTACGAGGCTGCTTGAAAGGACGCGAAGCGTCCATCGACCACTCGAAATCGACGAATCCGAGGCCGCTGGCCGTTTGGCTTTCCAACGATCGTCGAGCGGAAAAGCTCGCGTGAGCGCGCTAAACGCGAGGAAGCGACGCGCTCGATCCTGTACGGTCATCGTCGTCATCTTCCTCGTCCTCGCGACCAGCCCCGAGGTCAAACGTAAGGACAAAGCCGGCCGATCGATCACAACGGCGTCTTCGAATCGGTGAGGGACTCGGCTGATTCCCTTTAATTAATTAATCGAGCGTAAATGCCGTTCGCGATTTGCCCCTACGATCCGCCGCCAGAGAGAATTCCTAACGTCGAACCGACACTGTTAAAAAGATATTTCGAATTTTAGCTATTTTAGCTGTGAAAACGAAAAAAGCTGTAAAAAGTGCGAAGAAATGGAGAATAGACAAGGAGGAAAGACAGAAAGAAAGGATTCCCTTTAATTAATTAATTAATCAAGCGTAAATGCTGAATGTTGAAAAGATATTTCAAATTTTAGAGGTAAAAACGAGGAAAATATGCGAAGAAATGCAGAGTAGACAAGGAAGAATTAAAGAAAGAAAGGATTGTCTGTAATTGAGTAATCAAACTTAAATGCCGTTGCAAATCAAACTCCTATGTCCGCAGCCAGGTAGAATTCGTACCCACGCACCAACATTGTTGAAAAGATATTTCGAATTTCAGCGGTGTGACACCTATGATCACTCCATGACGCGTTTATCGCCGATCAAACAAAAATTTGAGAAAAGAATCATCAACGATCGGCGATCCGGCGCCAATTATCTCAAAGAATCTCTTTCATATTCTCTTATTTCTCTTCCTTTCCATGGGAATCACCGCTAGTCGTAGGAATAAGAGTAGATATCGATTTGCATTTGATGAATCGTTCTTACGAGAAAATACCTGGAAATTCTTTGCTACGAGATAACGATCGTCCTGTGATGATAGGTGATGTGTTATAACGCGTACAGGTGAGTCGAGGATTCGTTAGGTCACCTAGGAGAATTCTTCGTATCCTTTCTGTCATTGGATTCCATGAATGGGACATCGAGTGGACTCCCTGGAAGGACAGTAAGCGTCGAAAGGCGGGAGAGTAAGGAACAAAGGAAAGATCAATCGGAAGGGACAGAAACGGATCCGATGAGAGGGTAGCCAAAATAATTAGCGGGAAGCATCGGTAGAGAGAAGGTCGGCCGGAAGGTCGTGGCCAGGAAGCGGCGTGGGGAGTCCTGTGATCTTGGGGAAGTCACGGGTCAGCTATGTGTGCTTTACCTTGTTTTTGCGAGCGAATATTACCGCGAGCAATTAGCTCCGGCTCATTAGTTACTGTCCAATCAATCAAGGTGCCCGACGGACAGAAAAGGAAGGAAGATGGAAACTTCCTTACGGGACTGACCGATCCGATAAAACGAGTTGGCTCGTGTTTAATAACACATCGGCTGATAAGTTCCCGGTCTGACGGACAGATGGCGCCACAAGTACAAAATCAATATTTTCTTTAGAAAGTACTAACCTTTGAAAGATAGCTGTACAAATTTCTTGACGATCCGACGTTTGGTTTAAAAGTTACGGTGGTTTTAGTAAAACAAAAGAATTTCGCGTGTTGATAAAACATGGTTTTTATGGGAAAAAACACCGTTGAAACGAAAGCTTGGCTTGATAAGTGTTATTCGGACTCTGCATAGAAAGAGCAATAAAGGAAACATAAAAAACCAAATGACTTTTCGAACCACCTAATACGTGAAAATATTTATTTTAGGTGAGTCTAGGAAATTTGTTAGAAAAAGAAAACTTCATTAAATCGTGGCGTTCAATGCACAAATCGATTAACTCCATAAAGCAAAAAGCGAAGAAAGCCGATGAAATAATATTTTTCAATAATTTTATTTTATTTCTCATGAAAAATTGTCAATAATTTATCGTTGCGCTTCTGAAATGCATAATTTATTATTTAATGGCCGAAAAAAATTTGTCGTTCAATGATGTTAGACATTATTGTTTGGGAAATTTTTTATAAATATAAAAAGCTGTGGCCGAGCCAAGTTGTTTGACACTTTAATTTTAGATATTTCAAAAAGTGTAGTCGATCAATTTGTGCAGTGAAAGAAGGGAGTAAAAAAGAAAAAATAAATAAAAAGAAGAAGGAAAGATAAAGACAATGAAACAGCGACACTGTATCGACCGATGCAGGAAACAAGAATGGAATACGTTGGAGCATCATTAAAGTTGTTATTCAAAAAGTCATATCGTTTTTTCCTAATAGTTTTCTAAGCAAAAAAAAAACACGTTTTTTCATCAAAAAAAAAAAGAAACGAAACGAGTTTCCGAACAACCTAATGACATAGCTTGGCGCGAGATACGAACGCACGCCATGAAAATGACTTCCACGAAGAGCAGCGCGGAAACGGTGGAGGCGCGCAACGTGCCCATTTCTCTCGATGCGACTACGTGGGACCATCTACGACCGGAAATCATCGAGAGCGCACGGGGTATCGCCGGGATTACGCTAGAAAAATCGCCCAATTGATGGTAGCCCCACTCGAATCCGGCAACACTGTAATCCAAGAAGCAAAGAAGCACTGCATCCATCTTCCTCGGCTCTCGCTGGTTGACCCTTTCCACGGGAGTTTAAACGAAACCCAAGCAATCTGCCGGGTGCTCGGATCCCGCAGGTTCATTAGTCAAGAGACTAAACGCCGTTGCCTTGCTCCGTTAAGTAAGCTGTAAAGCCTTGGGTATCGTCGTGACGACCGAAAAGTCAGGTCCTTACCGACGTCGGACTCGATCGAAGCCCTGCCAAGCATGATCGTGCAAAATTCGCTATCTCGTAGCTCCTATCCTTAGAGAGGTGCAACTCTGCCTTCTTCTCGCCCTTGTTCGCACGGGGTATCGTAATTGCCCACTTAAAAGTCTATTAATTACGACGAAGACGAAAGCGACCAACCCGTGAAAAAATGGTGTCCATCTTTTTCCATGCTTTTTTCTTACGTATCTGTGGCACTTTGGCATCGATTTCGAGTGGGAACATCGATTCGCAACGAATCTTGATCAGACGTAGTAAATAATAATGCCATTCTCGTATTCGCGTGTTAACAATTTAACTAACTCCTTAAATCTTGATACGACCCAAGAGACGAAATATTTAATAAAATGAATAGTCGAAAAAATATCGAGCCTTTTTAAATAAAAATCCTTCGATAAAGAAGTCGATACTTTTTCAACTAGTCAATGTATTTCCTTACCGAAAGAAATCCAACTTTAGGGACCTGAAAACTGGAACTTTAGGCCTGAAAGCCACGTCATCGACGTTATCATTGACGTTAAATTGTCGTTCGATGTGCTACCTATAGTCGCTTCGTAGAAACATATTTTACGTAAGAAAAATTACTTCTACTAATCTCGGAAAAGGATCGAGAGTTACTCACGATTAGCGGAGGAATTTGATTACTGGCAGTTCGAGTTGGCAAGCCTGACGTCTTACGCACTAACCACTCGTGCCCGTAACTACTGTCGCATCGCGGCTCTTACGTTTTCCCTTCTATTCCCGATGTTCTTTGTAATATAGATACTCGTATACAGTATCGCAAGGGTGCCAGCGCAAAGTAGCGTTTCTTCGAAGCAAATCGCTTTCTATTTAACGAAGCCTCCAGAAAAATCAAATTTTCAACATCGATGAAAATCTAGCGATCTATAATCGTATCGATAAAAAACAAAGAAGAAGAGGATAAATCACTTTAATGATACACCGTCGAAGAGAACACCGAGTACAAACGATATTCGAATAATCGTTCCGTTAAAGAGTAAAGTGATTTATACGATTATTCGTACGATTATATCACAGAAAATACTCGATTGGCCTTCCAGTACCCCTCGTAGTTACAACACTGAAGTGTACTGCATACGTTGCGCTCTCACTTAATGCCATAGCGTGTACAGTACGCGCGATAGAATAACTGCAAACAAATATGCCGACGAAAACTCTCTCGTATTCCCTGCTATGAAAAGCTATACACACAGTATTCGTACTGGCGTTATTCGAGGTAAATATCGTCTGTTTCGCGTCGATGTAATATTTACGGCGGATAACGCGACATTCGAGATCGCGACGCCTCGCAGAACGTAACATCAAAAGCGAAAAATCAATGGTTTGAAAGCGCGACGATCATTGTACGATGGATAAATACATCGGGAATTAAAATTCGGGACACCTTTTTAATTATGTGCATCTAATTCTGTTTTGACACGATAGATACGTTCCTTAAGAATACGTGTAAAAAATATATCGCATCTATCGAAAAATAGAAGATTGGCTCCAGTCCTAAGAAATTGGCAAAAATAAAACGATAAATCATGAGCTTTCGTATTAGTATCTTAATCGGTTTCGTTGGCTTAAACTACGTGGAAAGCGGTTATTTTACGCTTCTGTATCGATTTTTATCGAAAAAACTCGAAAAAACGGACATTCGGATTTCGGCCAAAATCGCAAAAAATCCTAAGCCTATACACGGACAAAATCTTCAACAATCGCAAACAAGTGTAGTGAATAATTTAATATCAAATTTTGGTTCCTTTTATTAACGATAGTAATTATAGATATAAAAAAGTTCAAGAAGTTAATTCAGCCAGTGCTAATTCAATTTGATCGATTCGATCCATAATTAAAAATTTCTTCCACGCATCGATGACACGCATCGATTCATCGTTTATACCTTGATCTAACAGTTACATCAAGGATGTTGTATTAGACGGCAGAAAAGAAGATCGTACGTTTGGATGTTCCAAAACTGGCTGGTCAGGTGCAATGCTTATCATCGATTCTAATTTATAATTCGCGTTAAATCAAAATCATGTAAAAAAAAGTTCGTGTAAAAAGAACATTGGGTGTACATTGGTTATGGAATGGTAATGGATTCGCCTGCGTGCATGAACTTGGGTTAACAAGGGAAAAGATGAGAAAAGAGCAAGACGACGATGGAGGAAGAAACGCAGCGAACGAATAAAAATTAGAATTACAGCGCGATTTGCAAGGTTGTACACGCGGACGTAACATCCTACTCGCGAAAACCTTAAATATGTTAATTAACATAAGTGTATGGAAATAATGGAGCGAGCGTACCGAAGAAGCGTTAATTACAAATATTATTGCATCTAATAATCGTAATTACGATAGCGCAGTCTTCCGTTGAATATAAACGAGTTTAATGAACGAGATAGAAGAAAGTATTATTACTTGAACGTATAGGCTAGGTTTTATCGAGTATGCAGTTAATTTGAATAATTGAGGTAATCGTTGTGATATAATTGATGAATAATTATTATAATCGACGTTAGGTGAGATATGGCGAATAGAACGAGATCGGTAGTCTCACGAAATCTATCTGTCGATTTATAACACTTGTAACCCTTAATTATTAACAATTTTTAGTATCAGGTGCGAAACTAGTTCCTGAGCGAGAGATACGAGACGCATAGACTGCTTAGACGCAGTGAAAATATGTGTGCTACGTCGTGGATACACAAAAATTTCCCAGCCAATGTTGTTGTTTTTTTATTGACACTGCTTTACTGAAGATTACAGACATTTCTGACAAATTCATACAAGTATATTGTAGACGTTACGCGAGATAATAAATATAAACAATAAATTAACAATTATTTGTTTGTAAGTTCCTATTAATCGTATAAATAATAATTGAATCTTCTGCAAAATAATAGTCCGCATAAAAAGGTTCTAAGTAGAATCGAGAATAGCGTTATTAGCTCGTTGGGTCTCCAAAACAGCAACCTCCACGTGGTGGGACCCGGGCAATCGTTATTCTTCGACGTACGTCTAACAGCTATTGTAGAATAACGTACATCAAAAAATAATGAGCTAATGACTGTGTCGTTTTAATAGTTTCAATCGCGTTTTATATAACGTTGGTAATCGAGAAGCATCGTAATTTTTAATAAGTACAAAAACTCTTACCTAAATACTATTATATTTCGATCGACTTATTCTTTGATATATTTACATATTTTTATATACTTAAGAACGACGAAATTGATCAGTCCGTTCAACGATCAACACGTTTATGTCGGCGTTGCAATTAATATTTCTTTTTCATCGGCAGCTTCTCTACCCAACTAACGTGAAAAATATGTAAATCTTTTCTACTTCCTAATCATTTTGCTAAAAAATTGTGTCTCCCGTAGCGTACGATTGTATCACTGGTGGTACATTAATCACCAGATGGTAAAAGGTTCAAAAATAAGGCGAGGACTGTGAATTCAGACCCGAACTTCAGGTTACGAGCGTGTCAATCCCGGATAAACGTGACGAAGACCGTGCGAACCAAAAAGAAGTCAATCGTTTAGTTCGTTGGTTCTAAGGAACTCGAACGGGACAATGGCATGACTCGATACTTTCTAGATATTATAGAAACATCGAAGTGTACCTAGAAAGTGGCTCATTCCCGTGAAACGTGTGAAACGATGGGTGCGCGACGTCTTCTAATGGATCTGAAGACAACACCGCTGTTGACTTGGACGATGATCGTCAAAATTGGAGCGACGCGCAAGTAACACGGATACGTGGTTACTTACATGGTCATATAGCAGTATGGTCTCCGATGAACATCGCGACTTATCGGCGACGTGTGACGCGTTCTGACACGACGTAGGGTCCCGGTGGTCAGATGGATACACGACGTCGTGCTGGTGCATGATGTATATGGTGCGCGGGAATAGGGGCGGGGCGGAGACAGATGGGCGTGCGGAGGATCCCTTTGAGGCTGCCGCGCGCGGCGCCAGTGCCTCATGCCATGAAACTTCTTCCTCTTCTACTTGTCCTCCTCTTCCTCCTCCTTCTTTCCTCTTTCTCTCCTTACCCTGGGTCGTTTCGAGAACACTACGGCAAGCAACTCTCTTTCACGGCATCCAGATTCTGGACTAGCTGGACGAAAAAGGCAGACCTCAACCCTTTATCTGGCGCCACGCTCCAGCCAGACGTAGAAACGCTTCTATTAATTTTGCTGGAGCCAGATTTTCTACGGTAATATTTTGGACAAGCATCGCAGTTTGATGATGCGCGAATAGGCTGGCTTTTCGCGCGACACCAGTGTCTCATGCCGTGAAACTTCTTTCTCTACTTATTCTCCTACTTCTTCTATTTCTTCTTCTCGTCCTCTCTCAAACTTTTTCGCCTTTCCCTTTTTCTCCCCACCCTGGGTCATTTCGAGAGTTCTACAATAAGCGACTCTCTTCCACAACATCCAGATTCTGCTTCAATCAGACGTAGAAACGCTTCTATTAATTTTGGTGGAGCCTGATTTCCTACGATAACGTTTTGGACTCGAAACATCGTTGTTTGATGGAGCGTGCATAGCGCGAATAGACGTCAGTGCCTCATGCCATGAAACTTCTTCTTCTTCTTCTTCTTCTTCTTCTTCTTCTTCTTCTTCTATTAGTTGTCCTCTCTCAATCTTTTGTGTCTTCCTCATTCTCTCCCTACCCCTGATGGGTCATTTCGAGAATCCTACAATATAACAGGCAACTCTACCATAGTATCCAGATTCGACTAGTTGGGCGAAGAAAGGCACTCGAACGACGTCAACCCTTTGCCTGGCGCCACGGCTCTAGCCAGACGTAGAAACGCTTCTATTAATTTTATTGGAGCACGAACCGATTTCCTACGGCAATATTTCGGACCGCGGTTTGATGGCGCGCGAATAGCGCGAATAGTGGCTAACATTTACCAAATTTTTTCGCATATGGGTCCTTTCAGGTAGTGGAAAAGCGAGATCTGCCGGTCCGTATTTTTGGGTTATATTCGTAAGACGTTTTGATACGCGAGGGAAGAAGGGATTTAGGTTTGTTTTACGAGGTTAATCGTCGTTCCTTCTATGATGAATGTCTCTGATGATCGAAACGATCCTAAGTACGTAATGCGCCATTGAATGCAAAGCATGGTTTCTTCAGCAACTAGAGGAAAGATAAGCAAATCGGATCGCGGGCGTAAACCAAAGTAAGGAGACGCTCGATACGAGTACACTAATGGGAATATAATTACGGCATTCGATGTACTCGAGCATATCGCTTAATCGATCGATTATGATCCAATAATAATTAAGCTTGCGAACATAATCGGATTTTAATTTTATGGACGCTCGAAGTGGTACGACGTTGCTCGAGTATCTAACGTTCAATCATCTCGTTCGCTGCAAGAACGTTCTTTTCGTGACTCTCGCGAGTTGCGATCATCGCCTTGCGTTAACCTTTTCACTGCTAAAGGCATATCTATACGCTCTCACGAGTTTATCAACGTCTAGGTTTTTTTTTT
>JAITYT010000380.1:154609-170936 GCA_025433975.1 Liostenogaster flavolineata
AATGCGTGTCACGTACCACGACGTTTCGATTCTATTACGTCATACCGATCGAATTTTGACTTTGGGGGGCTTTCCCGCGCCTACCATGCGATTACTTTCCCCTCCGCCCCTTATTCGGCTAAAATTCGGAATCCCACTGGATGGATCTTCGCCACTACACCTTTCCGTTCCCTAGAATCACCCGAGTAACCGACAGCGCGCTCGTACACATTCGAGAAAGTCGAAAGATCGAACTTTAGCCATTGAACTTTTTCTTCGGAACGGATGTCGAACTCGACACCCTCCCCGCGTGGGTGGACCGAACCCGTTCTCGAACCAATGAGAAACATCGTTGGCACGGAGTAGATTCCACGTTCGTTCGAAGTAAATAAGCACCAAACGGAGATATCGGAGATAACGACGTCACAAGCGGGAACACGAAACGACCGATCCTCCCTGTCCGAAGATCGATTCGGTGATCTCGAAGAGCCAAGTCCAAGCCGTATGTATTTGACGACGTGATATCATGGAGGATCGAAACGGCACGACCGAAACGTCCGAAGGAGTCGCGAGACCGTGTCAGCGTCTCGGGTTCGTGGCGCGTCGTGCACCGTCGGCGTTCACCGGCAATAACGACAGCGTAGTGGCGTCGGACGATCAACGAAGAACGAGGAAGGCTACCGAGGCAGGTAGGAGAACCAGAACGAGCGACGGTGGCTTCGTCGTGCGGCACCGAGTGGCTTCGGGGCGTCTGGGAGAGATCCGTGGGCGTGGCCGAATTCGGGCTCCGCCCACTCGACCACCATAATGGCCTCCGCACGGCCAACCGGCTTCGAACGCTTCGGACAGGTCTGGTGGGGCCGAGCGGGCTTCGCCAATGGCGCACCGCCGCGGCACTCGTTCGAGGCGTGGCCTCGAGTAGCGCCACGGCGGCGAGTTCGGGAAACCGCGCGCCGGGCTCCGGGGAGAGGCTCCGGCTTCATTATGTATCATTATACCGGTCCGCGCCGCGCGGTGTACACTGCAGTTACCAGGCCCAAGCGCGCGCGTGTGCTTTTCTCGCCTTTACGTCGTCGTCGTCGGCGTCGCCGTCGTCGTCGTTGTCGTTGTCGTTGTCGTTGTCGTTGTCGTTGTCGTTGTCGTTGTCTTCTTCTTCTTCTTCTTCTTTTTCTTCTTCCTCCTCTTCCCTCCTCCTCGTCCTCTGCCCTTTTTTTTCTTCCTCCTGGTCTCTTTCTACCTCTTCTACTATCGCTAGCTTTTTCTCTTCCTCGAACCGTTCGACCTTTTATCGAGTTTTCGCGCCATTACCCGGTTCCGTCATCGACGACGTCGACTCGCCGGTTCGTTCGACCAAGGATCGAACTCGGTGTGGTGCTTCGAACTAACGAAATCGGTGTGTGTGCGCGCGACCTTCCATCCTCGCCAATCCGTAGAAATCTTCGTGAACCGTGATTGGTCTTGTTCGCGACTATCAGTGAGCTGTCATGGACGATCAGAAGCGACGGATACCCGACGCCCGACGGCGAAGGTGAACCCGCCTAGGAAAGAAACGTTATCGTCGTCGTCGTCGTCGTCGTGCTAAGCGCGAGTATCTCGAACCGGTCCTCGCTGGATTATCGTTGCGAACGCCCGGAGTTTATCGCGTCGCTGGTCGCTCGGTACGCGAAAGGAGAGCGCTGACGCATCGCGGTTACGCAAGGTTCCAGCGCCGACGTCGGCTCGGCTGACGCATTACGTCGCGAGTGAATCAAACCGACGCATCGACGCCGGCCACCGTAGTGGCGTCACCAAAATGACCAAGAGCTGACGTACGGACAGAATCGTCGAGCGCGTCGAAGTGCCGCGAATCGGCCGCATCGTGGACTACGCGTGTGAAGTGGACGTGCCTAGTGTACCCGAACGATCTTTTCGCGACGAGACTGGAGAGTTCACCGCGAAGACGCCCAGTCGAGCATGAACGAGCCCAGGAAGACCTAGACACTCCCGAGAACAACGGGATCAATTTGGGTGCTGTCCGATCAAGTTCACCCGAAGTTTTGAAGTTGGAAAGTAGCGGGGCAGACTCGTTCGGTGCAAAGACGCGCACTTGTTACGTAAAGGATCCCGGTAGAGCCAAGACAGTTCCGAGAACCACGAGATAAATTCGGGCCCTATTCCAACTTAGCCCGACGTGTCCCGCGCGGATCATTGCGTTGGGTTCGACGAAGTTCACTCGAAGTTCGAAAGTCGGAAAGTAGCGAAACATTATCGAACAGCCTTGTTCGGTGCAAAGAAGCTCAAAAAGATCAAGATAGTGCCGAAAGCAGCGGGACAAATTCGCCACGAAGATTATCGCGGATCGTTACGTTGGCTCCGGTCCGATGAAGACCAGCCGAAGTTCGGAAGTCGGCAAGTAGCGGGACATCATCGGGAGACAGCAAGATTCGCGCTCCGTACGGTGTCCGCGCGACGTCGGCGGCGGCGACGACGACGACGTCGTCGGCCAGTTTGTCGTCGAGGACCGTGGGCTGTGGCGGCGTCGACGTCGCGTCTAAGGTGGAGAACGTCGCGAGCACGACGACGCTCAACTTCACGGACCTGGGGAGCCCATTCGGGGCGGGCGACCCCTGTCCGTCGAGTACCCCGACCCCGAACAGCATGTCAGGCGGCGGCGGACCGTCCGGCGGCGGCGGAGGTGCCGGAGGCGGCGGAGGCGGCGGAGCTGGCACCGGTGGTGCCGCTTCCGACATGGAGCAGCATCTCCATCACGCCGGCTTGGGCTCGGTGACGCCCGGTCCGCCCGGCGGGAACGGGGGCGACAGCACCACCTCGAGCACCCCCGTCTCCCAAAGCGGCAAATCAGCCTTCATCGAACTTCAGCACAACAATCTCTACAATCCGGCGAGCCTACGCGGCGGCTATCCAGGGAGTCACAACGTACCCGGTGCTCATCAGTTCTCGCATCAAGTTGGCGCGCTGGGACATCAGTCCTCCGGACCTGGCAGTGGCAACCAGCAACACGCCGAGACAGGATTCCCTAGCCCCAGGTCCGCGCTCACCGGATATCCGTTCGCGCCCATGCATCAGCACAACGCCTACGGATATCACCTGGGATCGTACGCACCCCAGTGCCCCTCACCGCCCAAGGACGGTGAGTACCCCAACTGTATGTATTCGCAGCCTTTTTTATCACTACTTATTTAATGTTAGAGCTAGCAGAGTTAGCGTCGTGAGTCGTGGCTTCGAAGTGCGACGCCAAGCGGGCATTTTGTGCCGTAGTCAAATTCGCGGTCTTTTGCCACTACTTATTTAACATTAGAGCTAACGCTGTGAGTCGAGGCTTCGAAATGCGACGAGAAATCTGCATTTGGTGTCCTTCGTTTTCGAGATCGTTGCTGTCATAGTAAAAACCGCTTCATAGAACTTCAAGTTTCGCTTCTAGTCCAACAAGAGTACGAGATCGCTGAAAAGTTTCTTTCCGTGGATCGGAGGCACCAAGTGGAGGCTCACGGCGATCGAAAATACACGTCTGGTCGAACCGATTTCCAACGACGATTTTTAACGACGGTTTGAGATTATTTGACATTCGAGTCGTCGTGAGCCTGTCGATACTCGTCATGCGTCGCCTCGAGATAACTCAGCAAAGTTGCAGACGTTACAACGTGAAAAATAGCTCGTGATAACATCTAGGAGCGATACTACTTGTCGTGCCAATCTCCAATAACGATCGTTCGTGTCACTTTGACGATGACGGTTTTCCTCTTGCGCAAGAACAGTGTGAGAAGTATAATATATATACATTCTATGCTCACCACCATCACAATTGGTAAAATAAAACGGTTAAATAAAAATTGATTAAAAAAATTTGTAGTATAAAACGTCAATTCACAAGAGAAAAGGTTTTGTTTAGAATCGTACTTTTAACGTGGATCGCGAGTGCCTTCGTATTTTATTCCGATGAAACGAAAACGATTTGGAAAAGGAGTCTTCGTCCGCCGATTTCGGTGAAGTGCCAATATCTATTACACGTTTTCGCTTAGCCAACCTAGGAGATATTTCTTTCTTAAAACGACCCAGTACAGATCTTAAGATTAGTTCGTTTCTGAACGAACTTCGTCATAGTGCGGTTTATCGAAAAATTGAGAAGCGATACTGTTCTTTATGCCAACCTACGGTAACGATCGTTCGTGTCGCTTCAATTTTCGTTAGACGCGATAACGTCAGTACGACGGTTTTCCTTTTGTGCAAGAACAGTGAAAAGATTTTGCGAGCGCTCGACGCGTCCTTAGTATCGAGCTTTTAACGATGATCGCGAATATCTTCGTGTTCTAATCCGATGGAAGAAAAACAATTTGGAAAATGAGATTTCGTGTGTCGATTTCGAAAAGGAATTTTGTCCGTCGATTTTGGTTAAGCTTCGGTATCTACGGTTTCGATTTTAGAACTTAGGAGATACTTCTTTCCGAAAGCGATTTACCAAAAATCTTAAGATTCGTTCGTTTCTTCGCAAACTTCATCATAGATATGCCAATCGTTATGCCAATCTACAGTAACGATCGTTCGTGTCACTTCGAATTTCGTTAGGTGCGATAACGTCGCGTCGAACGTCAGAGCAATGGTTTTTCTCTTGTGCAAGAACAGTGAAAGGTTTTGCTGAAAATCGTATTTTTAACGAGAATCGCGAATACCTTCGTATTTCATTCCAAAGGAGCGAAAACGACGTCGAAAAGAAATCTTCGTCCGTCGATTTCGGTGAAACACCAGTACCTACGTTTTCGCTCGGCGAACGAGGCTAGGAGATATTTCTTTCCGGGACGGTGGGCGTTGAAGCGACCCAGCAAAGATCTTAAGATTCGTTCGTTTCTGCGCGAACATCGTCGTAGTGCGGTTCATCGAAAAATCGAGCACGAGAGAGAAGGTAAAAGGACGAAGGGAAGGCAGGTAGTTCCGCGCTCTGGCTCTGGTCGACGCCCTGCCGCTTCGAGATGCCGTCAAACAAATAAGATATACGATCGGGAAGGAAGAATCAGACCTCGGGTAAATCCCCCGCAAAGGAGCCAACGAACGAAAGAAAGAAAGAGGGGCCAACGAACGAAAGAAAAAGTTCGCCCTCGAGAAAAAGCGGGACAGAACGAAGCGTAACCGCGAGATCGATCTCGATCGGATCGTACGCGCGTAGCATTCCGACGCCTCCTTCCTTCGTTCTCCAAATTCTTCACGATTTAACATTTTTTGCGTTCTTTCTCTGCTCTCATTAGGAAATCGAACATCGATTAGTGACACTTTTTGAGGAATATATCGCGAATCCGACGCAGGAAACAGAATGGAAAAGACTTTGAACTCTATTTCTATTCGTAATTCGTAATTTTGTAAAGATTGAAGTTAATAATGGAAGAGAAGCGACAAGGAGGATCAAACAAGATCGACGATCTTGTATTGTATTGTATTGTACGACTGATGATCGATTGCTGCTAAAATATCGATACGATCTAGAGGTTTAGCTTCCTTTCGTCGTCGATGCGTCTCGAGTGCGTAACGTTAAATTGTAAGCAAGTGACGCGCGAGAGAAACGAGAAAATCGCGACTCGTTGCCCTAAGTACAATAAAATCTACGAATGGTACGACGGCTAATTTGAAAGGACGAACGATGATTGGAAAATTATTTATCGCGAAGTCGCGCAAATATTGCCGCGTATCTGATCGTACGTGGTACGCAAAGAACGAGACCAAATATCGCGTGCGGCGTACGTCGACGTGCAAACTGAAAAAAGTAAATAAGAAATGGAAAAAAAATGAACGCGATGATTGTCGAACGAAGGAAGAAACTCGCGTCACTCGTTTCCCTCCATTGGTCGCGATGATACGCGTTTTCTTTTCTCTCATTTTACCTATATTTTTTACCAACGATAAACGAGCGAATAATTTTCGCAGACAAGCGAACGTTCTTTCACGAGTATCGAAAGGAACGAGTGCCGCGGGAAAGAAACGCGTCTCCCTTCGCGTCGACGATGGGGATGTAGCTCTTTTCGAGTCGTTTCCAAGGAAATACTTCGTAGAAAATTTCTCTCGATCGTTCGAACCAACTCACGGCTCTTCAGTCGAAGCGATCTCACGACAAATTTTAGTTTGCAAATTTAGATAGTTTTCTCATCGAATTTGAAGTAATTAAAGCAGACGCGTGAATCTAGTAGCTCGCGGATCGTCAAGAAATGTCGAAGTGTCGAGACATCGCGCTAGAACGAAACCGTAAGAAAGTGACGAATAAATAAAAAAAATGAAAAACAGAATAGGAGAAGTAAAGGAAGATATTAGGTGCGTGGTGAAAATAGGCATCGAAGTGCGCGTCATCGCATCGAGCGATATAACTATAGCAACTATAGCAAAGAGGAACTCGAGGTTCGTCTCGCTTTTGTCAATCGCGAAACGCATAAATCGGTGATAGTACGAACAAGAGAGAGAGACAATAAAATCGGTTCTTCGGTATCGCGCGTCAGCTCGTAGAACGAGCGAACGTCGACGACGACGAAGGTGACGGTGTTGCGATCTACCACCTTTTCCTTGCCGCCTCCACCTTCGCCTCGTCGATCGGCGACAGTCGGCTACCCTCCAGCTGCGCCTTGTAAATTCTTAACGATGCCAGCGGTAGCGGCAGCGCGCGCCATTCCTCTCCCCTCAACGTATCTAGTCGTTCACCCTCACCCCATATTCTTCTTCCTCTACCCTTTACCGGTCGTCGACGTTCTCTCAGTCGACTATCTCAAACTCCGTGCGTCTACAACCTCGCGATTTGCGTTACGCGACACCAAAAGGATTCGCTGATTCGCAGTCGTGCTCGATCCTTCGAAATTATCCAGCCAGAGAAAAGGTTTCCCTCGCTGTCGACGATTTTCCTTATTTTCCTAGATGCCGTGTTGTTTTCCGCGATTTTCTCTTCCTTTATTCTTCTTCTATTGTCCTTTACTAGTTATAGACGTTCTTTTAGTCGGCTATCTTCAACCAAGGGCGTCGAGAGTTTAGCGATTTAAATTTCGTGACATCTTGGGAACACACCAGTTCCATCGGGAGCTCCATCGGAGATAATTCCTCTAGTCGCTCTCTAGTCTAGCTCTCCACCATCTTAGTCGACTACCTTCGATTCCATGCGTTAGCGATTCGAGTTTCGCGGCATCTCGAGAACCCTCCAGTTCCATCAGGAACGGCTCGACCCTAACAACAAAAGCTAGTCACGAACGCGACCACCTAGCCGCGCAAGAAATCCGCAGTCTTGCTCGATCGTTCGAAATTATTCAGGCAAGGAAAAGGGTTTCCCTCGCTATTGACGATTTTCTTCCTTCACCCCTTTGCCGTGTCGCTTTCCGCGCCTTTTCTCTTCCCCTCTACGCATCTAACCTTCCACCCTCACCCCTAGTTCTTCTTCCTTCACCCTCTACCGGTCATCGACGTTCTGTTACTCGCCTATCTTCGACTCCATGCGTCTCCAACTTCGCGATTTGCGTTTCGAGGACACGCCGATCCTCGCTCGTGCTCGATCGTTCGAAATTATCCAAGCATAGAAAGGGTTTCACTCGACATCGACGATTTTCCTTATTTTCCTAGCCGTCGCGTCGCACTCCGCTCCCTCGCTCGCTTATTACTTCTTTCTCCTCCGTCGTCCTTCGTCTCCTTCCGATGCGCGAATCCAGCGCGAAAGGATGATCCGAACCCTTATTTCTCCTTCGTCGCTCTTAATTTAGAAAGTTTCGAACGCGGGGTTGTCGCCGGTAATACCAGCGATCGCGAGCTTTTACCCCCTCGTACCTTCTTCGAAATTCTTCGATGGTGGCTCGATTACCGCGCTGGTGGTCGGAACGATCTCGAAAAATCTTCCCCTATCGTGGAAAATTGCCCTCGCTCACGATTACCACGATGGAAATGCGCATGGAATTCTTTTTCCCCAGAGCGTTCGGGGGTTCGTAAATCGCTTGGACGTCGTTACGTCGTCGTTAGGCGTCCATCTTTTACGACCTATCGGCCGGCGGAACGTACGAAAGGTACGTCGAACTCGAGAAATTGAGACGATCTCGCGTCGAGAAGTTGGCCGCGAGAAGTTCGATTCGCCGTGTCGAAAGTTATGGCGATGAAAGTCGGGTGATCGCCGTTCAGTCGAGAGTCTCGCGGGACGTGTTCGTAATCGATGGTTTTTCTCGCGCTGGTATGTGTGAGAAAAAATATGTCGATATCAATAATTTGTAAATAAAGCTTAAATAAATTTGAATTAATCGAATTTAGATCGAAGCTCTTCTGGGCAACGCGGTTTTGCGATTCGAAGCGACGAAGCGGCCGTAGATCGTCCTCAATCTCCATCTACGTTTAGATCAGGTGCGCATGGGAGAACAGAGTTTGGTCGTCGTCGATATTCGTGCGACCGTAGTTCGAGAAAGAGTGAAACAAATGTCACGTGGAGATTTTCTTGAGCACGAGTAAGGATATTTGAGACCTCGGTTTAAAATACGATGACGATAGGAAAATGTACGTCGAATTCCTTGGAATTCCAAGGAACTCGCCGTGATTGATTTTAAACTGATGCACGATTTATCTACGAGAAATTATCTATATATCTATAATAATCTATAGAGAATAGATTATCGAGCAGAGTTTTCGCACAGTGACATAGTTTTGGTGCAAGTAACGTTTATTGTTGCATTGATGGGTCTTATATACAATATAACACATCGGCTGATAAGGTCCCGGTCTAAAAATAATCCCAGGTAATGCAAAACAAAAATCAGAAAAACATTCTTTTCTTTTACTAAAATCACTAACTTTTGAATCAAACGTTAGATCGTCATGAAATTTTTACAATTTTGTATTTGTGGCGCCATTTGCCTGTCAGACCGGAAATTTATCAGCCGATGTGATAGTTGGAGAATAGTTGAATGGGCAAGACACCCAATACAATCTTTCGGCAGTATCGCACTAATACAGAAGTGAGTTAATGGGTGTGCCATATAGTCGTTATTGTCCTGATGAACTTTGGAAATCGTTACGATAGCGAAGAATTTTGGAAATCGTTACAATAGCGAGGAATTTTGGAAGTGATTGCACTATCGACGAAATTTGGTAGCGTCTGTTTTCACCAATCGACCGCGCACCTGATCTTCTCGAACCACTACGAATATCTTTCGCAAAGTAAAATAGTTTTGATACAAGTAACATTTATTGTTGCCATTTGTGGGTCTACCTGGTGAGAAAATAGCTGAGTGGATAAAATACATACGTACTACGTAAAATACATGCTACGTTTTTCGTCAGTGCTGCACTAACGATAGGGGTGAGTTAATCAGTGAATTACGTAGTCGTTATCGTCCTGATGAACTTTGCAAGTCGTTAGCGAGGATAGCGAGGAATTTTGAAAGTGGTGCATTTATGGGTCTTAAATATGTTTGAAGGATAGTCGAGTGGAGAAAATACACGATAGTGCGTCTTTGGGCAATAGGGGCGAGTCAGTCCATGCGTCACATAAATCTGAACAAATCGAATACGGATGGAGCCCTTCTAAGTAACGCGATTTTGCGGAACGGAACGACGAAGCGACTGCAAATCGACCCAACTCGAGTCGCGATCTACGTTTCGATCGGCTTCGTACGGGGGAACGGAGTTGGGTCGTCGTCGATATTCGCGCGACCGTAGCTCTTGGCTATGCCGAGGCGTCGTTTATCGATCGTTTGGATTTCTCACGCGTCACTGGGTCACCGTACTTTCCCACCTGCTAATACGTCCGATGTGTTCGAGCGCGTGTTTACGCGCGCTCTCAAACCTTGACATATACCCCCTTTTTGCGGCTAAATTAAAAGTTCGTCCTTTAACCCTCTCGCGAGTCTCTCAGCGTGCGCGTACTTATTTACCGGTTCGTGCTGCGCGAGCGTGCATGCCCGGGTGCCTCGAATGCGCGTCTATACTTACGTACCTTGCGTACCTCCGACATCGGGGCTACCTATCTACCTACCTACCTCCTACCCACCTATCTGCCGTTGTAAACGAAGAAGTTGCCATTCGGAAGACACGCGACTCTGATTGGTTATAATAAATGTAATCTCAGCACGAGTGCTCCAACTCTTTGGAGCACGGGATTTTAGAAAATGAATTAGACCCGGGTTGCTCAGAAATTGTATTTCTTATTGAACTGAACAAAAATGATTTTTTTTCATTAACCCCTTGGTTGGGCTAAGCGGCTTTAATGGCGGACCGATATCGTGGTGGGGAGAACTGCTATAGCCGCGCGACGTGAATTTTCTCTCGTTTTGATGGGGTAAGTATCTATAGCCACAGTTTTGGTCCTATTTATGAACGAGTTGCAAGTCGAACACGAGCGATTCAATTTATATTACTTCGGTAGCAGTGTGGACATTTTGGGATTTTTACTCTTGGTTGGATTTAAAACCGTGTCAACCACGATGACTCGATTGATGGATCGTAAATTGAAGTATGCGATGAGAGCTCTTTCGGCCTTGACCGTCTCTCGTGCCATTTTCTTTATTAAACGCGGCTCTTTGTGCAAGTGTTTTTTCGCGCGCTGAAGTATTCTTTCCTAACGATGTTCAAATAAAGAAACAACGACGCGCGTGCTCGTTGAAAAATCGAAATCGCCCATATCGTTTTCACCGTGAATCGTTTCATGCAAGCGACATTGTATTAAGCGTTAATAGTCGTAAAAAAGACGTCTTTTTCCGTTTTGTGGCTCTATTCATGGCTCACTCATGCTCTTGTATCGTAAAATTCGGGGATTTCACGAACAGAGTCGTTGGAAAATCAAAATCGTTCATTTAATAGATTGTTCGGAAAGTAATTTCGTTTTTTAATGAAAAATTCTTCTTTTTATGTTGTTTTTTTTTGTATTTTTATGTTGCGTTAACCGTTGGAAAAAAACGAAATTTCTTTCAGAAACAGCCTGAAAAATCGATGAAAAATCAAAATCGTTCATGTCGTTTTCATCGAGATTCATTTTGTGCAAACGTCCTCCTTACCGATGGATTGACCGATTGATCGCGAGCGCCGTCGTGTTACGCGTGTCGACGTTCGCGCTTAATTAATGAAATAATAAATATCGGATTATGATCGCGAAAGAGCCCTTAATTACCGGCGAGCACGCCATTGTTTTGCGCATCATCCTGCGGGCTAGCGCGATGTTGATGCCCGATCGTTTGTTGCTCGCCCTTTCGCGAGGCCCTCGTGCCGCGTGCACCGTAACGCGCCATCGAGACAAACCCAACGCGACGGTACGATGTTGTATTGGTTTCAGAGAGCTGACTATTACACAAGGCATTTAAATAGATAGAAATATGGATAGAAACGATGTAGTCTCGTTATTTACGCTCGAAGATCGCAAATTCTACCTTGACTGTTTCGAAATTCGATGGAGATTCGTCTCGCGGCATTTTTCGCACGAATAACGAGTAGTGAATTGATTATTTCGAACGATGCTTAGAGTAGAAACGAAAGAATAAAGTTGGATACTTCTCTTTGAAGAAGGAGAATTTTCATATGATTTTTGTAACACATCGTTGATTTTTATGTCTGTTATCTTCCGTTATCCGAACAAAATAACATCTTCTTATTATTTTATTATATAACTTAAAGTGTTGAATAAACTTTATGAGCTTATTTTGTAGTCAAGCGCGAGTAACATAAGAACGAATTCGTCTAGCGTGGAAATAACGAATATGGACGCGTTTTAGATGCATCAACTTCTATTTTATTAGTCGCTCAAAAATCATATTTTATGAGACTTAGGAATACGAGCGTTACTTTGAGTATCGTTGAAGAATCCGCGACTATTTCGGAGAAGAAATACAATATCTAAACATTGAAATATGATATGTCGGCTACTCAATATGTCGGATAAACTTTGTGAGTTTAGTTTATAGACAGCACGAGTAATAGAACGAATTCATCTAGCGTGCAAAGCACGAATATAAACGTGACTGCTTTTACTTTATTGATCGATATCATGGCTCAAAGAAGATCATATTTTATGAGACTTAGGAATATGAGCGTTATTTTGAGTGTCGTTGAAGAATCTAAAACCATTTCTAAGAACAAATACAGTATCGAAACATTGGAAAAAGATTTGTCGGCTAATCAATATTTCGAATAAACTTTGTGAACTTAATTTATAATCAAGCACGAGTAACAGAAAGACGAATTCGTCTAGCCTGGAATGTACGAATATAAACGCGTTTTAGACACGTCTTTGTGTTCGCGGAAGGCTTCGGTATTGAACGATCGGTTTGGGAATTGTTTCCCGGAATTCGTCTTTACGATGGAACTTGAACACAGCGACGTTCCAATTTCCACAAATTCTCCAAAGAAGCTGCCGGGAATTCGACTGAAAATGGCGTCGTGTCTGGGCGTGTCGGCGTTGCCAGAACGCGGTGACATTCGTAAAATATGAACGTTTGAAAGGAGGTTACACGAACGTGGAAGAATCGATCGTTACGAGGTTGGCACGATAGGACGATTTAGTTCGCGAAGTCGAGGACAATGTATAACCCGATGGCGCGGCCTAGCTTCGCAACCTGATCTTTTCACTTTTCCCGCTTGCGAGTTCGTCTCCGCTCGAGGCGCGTTGTCAATCTTCCTAAAGGTGGAAGTTCCTCGAAGTCGACGACGAGCCACGATTTCTCTCACGAATGTTAAGAGAGTCTGACAAACCTATGTTGGTGCGTATGAAACGTCGGATTTTTTAAGCGAATATATAAAACTGCATATCTTTTTTTAAAAGTAGTTTATTTAATCAAAATATGCTCCACTTGCATCGATACATTTTTCCCAACGAGATTTTAACGCATAGATGATTGTCTTAAAGAAATTCTGATCTTTAGAATCGATAAACTCTGATATGGAATTTTTCAGATCGTCTTCATTTTCATGTTGTTTAGCCCGTAGAAGCTAAATGTTCTAAATGTTCAAAAAAAAATGAGTATAACGATGAGAGAGGATCTAAGTAAGTACACGTGGCCGCAGTTAACAACGTAATTACACGTTGCGATACGACAACTTATATCGAATCATTCTTATACCGATCTTTTTACACGAGTTTTGTAATTTTACGCCTCTATACGGATGTATTCTTGTCTTCGCATAATTCAGACGCTTTGTATCAACAATCGCGATATTATACTTTTAAATACTTTTAGTAGCAAAGAATATTCTAACGCACACGCTACAAGTTCTTTGATTAATCAGTGAGAGGCAATTTACCAAGGCGACGTGCAACGCGAGTGAAAGATAAAAATTACATTAGCACGTGGTCGTCGCTCGTCGTTTGATTTCCAACTTCCTCGATGATGTATATACAATTTTTTTTCCAGGATACTTTTTTAGCTCGTTTTTCTAGCTGGCTAAACGTTACATCAACGGAAAGCGAAGGCGAGAGTAATCGTCTCTATTTTTGACTCTCTTTATGCGGCGGACCTTTAGGTAGAACATAGTTAACCCTTTCGCGAATAAGGAAAACATTTTCCTTCATTTTAAAATTGGCGATCGTCATATTTAATTGTTACTTTATCTGGCCTTTTTATTCAGAATGCCAAAACAGAACGTATGACGAACGCAATTATTTAAAAGGGAATATTTACAAAAAAAAACTAAAATAAAACAGTACTAATAGTTACTCTTAGCAACTTTGTGATCCTGTAAGGATTAAAAGCGTTATAACTTATTACGATAATTGCGTATGAATTTCTGAAGAAATAATTTCTTAACGTTTTTTCCCTAAGGTGAATTTTATTAAATCATTTTTCATATTTTCCGCTAGTACCGCTGACTGTAGGTAGCACAATGAGGGCGCCTACAGGCGTTCAGATAGAATTGCTCTCTTTAAGCAAACAGCACCTACGGATTATTAAATTTTTCTTCACACGTTGACTCTAACACTCTTTTTGAACCAAGCTCGATAAAATAAATTAATTGATTAAACTTAAAATCATTATTTACAAATTATTTATATAGAAATATTAATTTAATTAAAAAATGATAATTTAAATAAAAATGAATTAAACGAATTTAGATGATTTCTTTCGATTAAGAACGAAGAGCATTGGACGATGCATCGTTTCGTGTTCGAAGGCTCCGTAGTCAAAGGGTTATGATCGCGATCGTTCAGTTTCTTTGGTATCTCAAGGGTTTTCGAGGGAATCGGCTGATTAGGCCAACTAACAGACGGAAGAAGATCGAGCTTTTTAGTTTAGTTTCTTTTTAGTTCGCACACTGGCGGTAACGAGGATTCTGAAAGTTGATGTTAGGGTGGTGTATGTTCGCAGACCTCTCGCCGTTGGGCGACAAGGGCGGAAGTCTCGTCGACGAGCTCGGAGGGGGCGGTGGTGGTTCGCTGAGAAACGGCAAGGGCAAGAAGATGAGGAAACCCAGGACAATTTATAGTAGCTTGCAGTTGCAGCAACTCAACAGGCGGTTTCAAAGGACGCAGTACCTCGCGCTACCGGAAAGAGCCGAACTCGCAGCCAGCCTGGGCCTAACCCAAACCCAGGTCAGTCGATACGACGTTTGTTATGAGAGTAGGATCGTATGTAAGTTGTGAGATGAGGGATCGAGCGCGGAACACTCTCTCAACGTCGACGTAATTCCCTTTCACTTTGCGACGAAGTCTTATTCGTACCAACGCCTGTGCAACTTCTTATTGTACAGACCGAAAAGGCAAGTACGCGATGCGTTGGAGATTTTTTAACACTTTTCACTCGTTCGGTACATTTAATTATTTTACTTTCTATAAGTATTTTTTGTATTAAATCGGCAAGTTAAATCGTATTATATTTTCATTGTGATCGAATATGAGAAAAATTTCGAGTTGATCGCTAACCTTCTCAAACATGAATTCGAGTGTAAAGGGTTAAAAGTGTCCAAATAATTCTATCGGATGACAAAAATCTTAACGAGAATAGAGAGGATAAATTGTAACACGTTTCAATCAAACGCTCTTATTCTGATCGAATATGAAAAAAATTCCGAGTCGATCGCTAGCCTCCTCAAACATAAATACGAGTGCAAAGGGTTAAAAGTGCTCAAAGAATTCGATCGGACGATAAAAATATTACCAAGAACAAGGAGGATAAATTGTAATACGTTTCAATCAAACGCTCTCATTCTGATCGAATATGAGAAAAATTCCGAGTCGATCGCTAGCCTCCTCAAACATAAATACGAGTGCAAAGGGGTTAAAAGTGCCCAAAGAATTCGATCGGATGACATGAATCTTACCAAGAACAAGGAGGATAAATTGTAACACGTTTCAATCAAATGCTCTCATTTCTATCGAATATGAGAAACATTCCGAGTTGATCGCTAACCTTCTCAAACATAAATTCGAGTGCAAAGGATTAATTGTATCAGTGAAAAATCAGCACACGAAATTCTTTTGTTTCACTAAAACCACTGTAACTTTTGAACCAAACGTCGAATCGTCATGACATTTTTACAGCTATCTTTTGAAAGTTTATACTTTCTTATACAAAAATGTTAACTTTGTATTTGTGGAGCTATCTGTCTGCCAGACCGGAAACTTATCAGCCGATGTGTTAGGTTCGCGCTCCCTTCTTCCGTTCTCCATAGGTCGCGTGAAAAAGGATCCTGTTGCACGGCCGGTCCATCGTAACGCAGGGTAACGGGATCCCCTCTGGTCGGCATCTGTCAGCATTATCGGCACAAATGACTTTACTAAATCACCGATCAGCCACGCCCTGGACATCGGGGATAGGGTTGCGTCCAGTGCGTCGTCGCTGGCAGCCAAGAGCGTTGTCGTCGTTCGTGCCGAGCAGCGACGGCATGAAAGGGTGAACCGGACGTTAGCGTAGCCCTTACTAACGAGACACCCATAAATTTTCTCCGGTTGCGTGGCCATCGGTCGCGTCTCGTTCGAGCGCGTTTTCCGCGAGGCGCTTCGCTTACACGGGGAAAGGATTTTTCGCTGATCATCGATTATGAGGGACTAGGAAGCGGGAGGAGGAGGAAGGGCATAGATACAACGTCGAAAGGGACTAAATAACGATTTATTAGAAGGACCGGGACCCAATTTGGAGACTAATTAATCGTTTGAGTCCCACGCGGCGCGATCGCGCTGTTCAGATTTCGTGCCGAAATGAGCCGGAACGTTTGAACGATTGATACTAAAGGTGCACCGAAGTACCAAAATAGTGCGCTTGACTTACATCGCGTAACTACTTTTTTTAATTTAAACAATACGACATAATTTGAACATAATGATACAGTTATATAATTACGAGGGTCACTATTTATATTTCAGGAATTTTTTTCCCGAAATCTCGGGAATTTTCGGGGAGAATCCCGAAAAAATCGGGAAATATATTTCGGGAGTTCC